>JAJAED010000046.1:0-186077 GCA_021437015.1 Aspergillus jensenii
ACAGGACAACCCAGCAAAACCCTAACTGCTCCGCACCGGGCAGTCGCACTGCAACTGCCCGCCGCTTGTGGGATAGGTATAATCTATTACTATTTAAGGCTATAATAGACCAAGTAGTAATCTTATCTTAAGAGAGTAAACTAAGAGAAAGTCCTGTCTAAATTATAGAGTCTATTATATAGAAACTAAAGAATACTGTATAATAGGTGAATATATTACTTTTCTTTATATAATAAAAATTAGAATAATAAGTAAATAGGAGATATTTACCTATACTAATATATAAGAAGAATAACCTTATTTAGTTAAATCTAAAGAATATATGTACTAACTAACTAAGTAAAAAGTTAGACTAGAGAAATACTAAATACCGTGTATTAGAAATCAGGGGAATTTATAATATTAAGCTTAATATTCCTAAAGAGATCTACCTAGTATTCTATGTTAACCTTATTTAATTAACAAGACGTGATAAACTTTTATTATAACCCTAAGATAAGAGCCTCTCCCTAGTAATCCAGATAGATAGTAAAGATAAGTATATAGTAGAATTAATCCTAGACAAGACTCTTATTTAAAGAAAAAAGAATAGATCAGTAATATAAAAAGAAAAAAGACTAAAATAATATTATCTTATAAAATAGTCAGGATATTTAAAACTAATATAGGAACCTATCAAAGTACTAGAAGATATAGTTACTACTAAAGCATGGGAAACTAAGTACCTGGGTAATATAAAAGAAGGATTATTAGCTACCAGGCCTGCTATAAGGTATGGTATACTCCTATAATACAGCTAATAGCTAGATTATTCTAGATTAAATATCTTTCTATACTTGGTATTCTAGCATGGTACAGACAGGACCACGGAGTCCAGGAAATAGTATAGTCAGAATATCTAAATAGAAAAAGAAAAGTTACTTACTACTAGAATACCACAGTATTTTTAGTAAACTAAATATAGCTATAAAGGCCCCGGAGCTACTTCTTAGAGATACTAATTATTTAAGACTAGAGATCCTAAAGCGTAAGGAGTGCCTGGAGGAGCTCTCTTACTAGATAAGGAAAGAGAGTATTAAAGTTAGCCTGTTAGAAGAACAAGATTAGACTATAAAAGACTAAGAGATCTAAAAGTTAATTAAAATTAATTATTATAAGCTAGTATTTACAGAGAAGAAGAGCTACATGTAGATAGGAAGTCATAGTCTTAAATAATACTAGATTTTAATACTACTCCTAAGCAAGATAGGAATTAAGTAAGTTATAGAAAATATAAGTAAAGGAAGCTGTATTATATATAATAAGTATAGGCCAGGGCCTGGTTTCTATTTATATTACTTCCTCTAAGCAAGATATTGCTGAAACAAGAAGGAGAGAGGATATTATTATAAAAACTCCGCCGGAGCCCTATTATTAACTCTGCCTTAGGTATCGTGTCCTAAGAGTTCGGTCTCAGGTATTAAAAGGTCACGTGTTTATCCCTATTAGCCATGTCAGAACTCCAACAGCCCCTGTATCCTGGTTCTTCAGCTATTCCATCATGTATCTAGTACGCAACTAGCTCGCTTCGGGCCTTGCCCATAACAATAGTCTTGTATAACTTTATAAAAATAGACTAGTTATACTTCTAAAAATAATAGATAGAGAACTAAACTCTAGATATAGTAATAATAGTTCTTTAAATATCTTTATCTATTATATTCTCTAATATAATATATAGTTCTCTTGCTTATACCTGTAGTATTACTTGATTATATATATCTAATTACTTAATATAACTATAGTCCTAATCTAGCCTAGTATTATATTACCTGATATGACCGGGTCAGTCTATTGTTCTTCCGCTGTCATCACAGCGCTAGCTGCGGCGCAGTGGGTTCATTGGCTGACAATGTCCGCGTTGCCTGACATATATATATTATTAAATCTAATACTCTTTAATAGTACTATCTAGAGACTAAAAAATCTTTAACTAATAGTAATATAATTAGAACTTTCTCTAAATTAAATAAATATTTAATCTATATAATTCCTGTATAATTAATATATAAATTATTATAGACCTGAAGTATTATATTATTAAAAAAAAAATCTTTAAATTATTATAATTTAGTAATAAGATACTCTATAAAGAAATAAAGATAATATTTAGATTTACTAAATTAAGGACTATTTATTAATAGTAAATATATATATATCAGACTAGGATTAGTAGTGCTCCATCACCATGAGTCTGCCTACTAGCGCCTACGAGCAGAAGTCAAAATACGCGGTATATGTGGTCGCTATTCTCGCCCCTAAGACTATTACGCAAGGCTGGTATTTCTGAAAGCCAGACACTGTGAAGGGTGATGTGGTATGCTACCTGAGGTTGGCAGCATGTGCATTAATTATTTTGTACTACCACCCGCCATGTTGCAGACGAAGCCAGTATCGTCGTTGGAATGCCACTTTCCAGAATCCGCCTAAGAGTGTTGGGCGCCTTGCACTGAAGAAGCCGCCCGCTAATCTTTCTCCTAAGTAAGTCCTATCGATCTTAGCTACCACTAACATAGGAAATGACCTCTCTACTTCTAAACTTATAAGCAAAGGGTGAGTTAAGTTTCCAGCTCCGTGCGGGCGACCGAACCATTTAGCCCTGGATTAGGTACTGCCCAGGCTGCGTGGCTACGCCTAGGGCTTTTGATTGCGATCTCCTCTTTAGCTGAGCTTTCATATTATGGGATGCATGAGTTTATGCACTTAGATTACCCTTTCAGGCGAATCAGTCCTATGAAAACGCCCCTTGTTACTTGATCTTCAATGCACTGTAATTTGCTCTTAAATGTTATCGCACCTATGCATCCAAAGAAGAGTAAAGAAAATTAAGCACTGAAGAAATATTATAAGAACATAGACGCAGTTATAGGGAGGCGTAACCATACCACTGCGTCAGAGAATAACATTAAGGTTACTAGATTTCAATTCTTCCACTAAATGGGTACGACGGTTCGGACTCAGCAATCATGTTCAGCTCCTTCTCTGTCGGAAATGTCGCAGACCTCTTGGTCGATGCTCCCCTAACTAACTCACGTTTGACTCGGCCGGCCATGCCTGCTGCCCTGAGGGCAGCAACGGTCGGATCAATAACGGGCACGCCAACAGCTCGCATTAATCCCTGCCAGCACCCGAGCATAGCCGTGCAGCCCAGGACAAGAACCTCTGCGCCATTCTCTTTAATGGCCAGCTTTCCCTGTGTGGCTAGTCTCTCGCGCAGACTCTCGACATCTATGGGTGTAAGATCATCGTTAAACACCATATCGACAACTAGATGCGCGACCGCGGTGCGCGTGTCTGCAACAACACGTTGATGTAATAGATCCGGTGAGCTCTTCATGTCGTAAGGCAAGAGCACGGCATACTGATAGCTAATCTTTAATGCTGCCTGAACTGCTACCTGCCTCGCGCCGAGAACAACCATATCATCGCCTGCGATTTGCTGTAGCTCGTCCACCATCGGATCGCCAAAGCAGTTGATGATAAGCACATCGTAATTTTCCCTGCGTGCCTGCAAGCACACCCGTATCATTTCACCGTAAAGCAGAGGCCGGATTGACGGGTATGCTAGGGTTTGGGTGCCGCCAATGCGGTTGGCAAGTGAGGTGATTGTGACACGCGTGCTCGGGTCCTTGTGATTCAGCACTGTTTCCACTACAAAGTCATTGAATCCCGCATCCCCAATGGGGTTGAGCAGCATTACTTTGACTTTATCATCTGTAAAAGCACAGAGAGGACCCATATTTTAGAAAGGTTGTCGGCTCAATGGAGGGTATTCGTCTAGTTGAAATGTAGTACCTGGCAGGGAAACCGTGAATATATTCTCTGCAAGATTGAGTAGTCCTCTTGGAGATGGTTTCGCGAGGCACAGTAATCAGAGCATGGGCCGAAGTCCTGCACATGAACAAGTGCCGGGCCCTAAGACATTCGATCGCATGGACAATATATAGGGGGATGGCTTGTATTGAGGGGAACCTGTTTCAATTGTGATCATTCTCATCGTGCCTGGGCAGGTGGGGAATGTTCAAACCTTGCCTGTAGCACTTTTGTTTGGGGGGACAGCAGGTTTCATACTGGCTTGGTAAGCCGCTATTGATAACTAAGTTAACTATAGCTATACGGAGTATGTTGTGTAACTAGACTCATGATTGCATTCCTAATCCAGAGTAGGATTTCCCGTCCATAAATGCTCCTTGCATAACCCTTCACAGTGCCAGCGACTTACCTTCTGGGCACGGGGGCTTCTGTGGAAGCGTCGATTTTGTGCCCAAGGCCCTCCGTCTAGGATAAAATGTTGATATAAAGATATGGTCGTCAAAATTATATTACCCGTCTTACGGATTGCCCTTGGTGTGCTAGCAGTATGCCTCTCCTCACCTCGACTTGTGTGGAGGATCAAGGGCGGAGAGGTTAAGATTTCGGCCGTGCAATAGACATGATTCTTATGGGACGTGGGATCGGAGCGTAAGGAGCACTCAGTATGCCATTAGCAAACCCCGTTTTTCCTAAGGCAAGGCGCTTGAAGAGGTTGCGAAGATTGCCTGGCAGCTCATTACGTTTCCGCAGGGATGTATGTATAAGTACACGTCATAGTTATATTTTAAATTTTTTTTTTTAATTTTAGGGTATGGTAGATAGAATAGCAGGTCAGGTCCCTGTAGTATACTAGAGTATTTTATATAAGGCGCATGGATAAAAAGTATAGAATAGGATTTAGTCCGGGAGATAGTATATCATTAGGCTGTACTAGAGTTATAGCAGTAATAATAACGCTAAATAACAGGCAGCAAGCATCCTGACCTGTGTTGCTTTCGTAGATATTGCCTATGCTTGCCTTTCAGTATTTCTATATGTAATCCATTCCGTGGCCTCCTTGAATTCTGGCCGATTGTTAGCGATCAAGTCGCGGATAACAAAGCGCGAATGGCAGGCCTTACGTTCTGGGGGAATATTGGTGGGGACGTATGGCTGGCCTGTTGCAAGCGAGTGACGGACCCGATCAAACTGGTCAGATGCATACATCGTACAGCAGTGCCCCACAATCCAGTCAATAACCCCAATCGCAGGAGCGGCTTTCTTGTCAACACGCTCTGCCAGCGGGGTGTTGAACCATGCGTCATTAACCCTCCAAGCGTTGCGTTGGATATAGGTCGCTCTGTGCTTGCTGCTACATTGTCAGCAACAGACAATCCTCGCTAAATCAATGCACGCACCGCATTGCCTCCATGGCTTGCAGTCCCAGTTTGATATTGTTTTTGCCCGCCAATGTCAAGGTGATGGCTAGAGTCGCGGCATCTTCGATGGCCTGGGAGGCGCCCTGCGCAGAGGTGGGGAAGAAGGGATGCGCGGCGTCTCCGATGACGGCGATCCGGCCTGTGGGCGACACCCACGAGTCTAACACGCCGGCGCGGAGGAGCGGGCACAGCAGGAATTGATCTTTGGACATTGCTTCAATCACTGGTCGGATCTGGTCAGTGCACCTCCAGGAGCTGATCTTCTCCAACATCTCCTCTTTGTCTATTGGCGTGGTCCAGAAATTCCCCTCGGGCTGGGCATGCTTCAAACGTGTCAGCCCTAAGTCACATCCAATCCAGGATGGCCGGCACATGCTCACCTGGGTTATCCCCATGCAGAAGGACGCTCGCCCCCCTCCACAGGTAGCGAGCTGGACGTACATTTCCGGACCCGCGAACCCCGCTGCTTGGTCGACCTTGTTCTCCGGGCCCAGCAACCAATGGCACCGAGGGTCTTGAAGCAGTGCTGTCCCATCGGCCTTTCCGCGGAATATCGAAAAGCCCGAGTAATATGGCTGCACGTTGGTGGAGGAGACAGCTGCACGACCTCTGCTGTTCGCGCCATCGGCGAAGATGAGACAATCACCCTGGACGCGCTCGCCTCCAACGACGACACTTGCCTGTGTCTCTTCCTCATAAAACTCAGTGACTCTCACTCCAAGGCGGAGATCTAGCCCCAGCCGTTTCGCAGTTTGATACAGAATCTGGACCAACCCCCCGCGCGGCAACAGTGAGAGACCCTTATCTGTGTCTGGAATTGGGTGCTGGCCGACATGGACTCCATCTGTATCGTAAATCTTGCAATCCCTGCAGTTATAGGCCCAGGTCTCAACCCACCTTGCGACGATGCCAGTATCGTCAAGGTCCTTGAGCACCTGGCTCCCATTTGGAGTGAGGATGAGCCCGTCTCCTAGCTAGGATGAGTATTCTGGTTGACAGGTTTCATTTCAACCTCCCGCGCACCGTTTTGAGGTCTCCAACTCACCGTATGGTTCGAGATTCTCAAGCTTATCAAAAGCGATTACATGGTGTCCATTCAGATGGCAGGAGATGGCTGCAGTGAGGCCTCCGATACCAAGACCGATAATTATCACAGTCGTCCCTGTGGGCGCAGGAGCGGTGTCGTGTGGGACGGTCATGTTTGGATGGATTTGGCGCTCGACGGGCACTGAGAAGGATGACGAACAATATGACTTGTGAACACGGCGACGGATGTTGTAGGTTATAAGAGTCCCATGACGGTCGAAGCTGGTTGAGAAAGGGAGAGCGGCCAATTTATTAGGTGGAAAGTAGTTTTGTTTGCGTAGCTACGCATTACAGTCTCACCCTAATTTGATGTAGGGGGTAATGAAAGGTTGGTAGTTCCAGTGAGAACTGACGTTCTACTACCACAGTCACAACGCACCAAGCTGCGTGGTTGAACATGGCATGCAATGCTACCGCGTAAGGTCACTTCTAGCAGGCACAACGAAATCAGGTATTTTCCACTGCATGCCTTGCTACCCTGTGTCTTGCACCAAATATGCGCATCTTGGGCACAGCCAATGAGCCATGCAAGCGCCAGGAGATCGAGCTACTTGGTTAGGAAGAGCAGACGAGTGCAATACCAGGACCGCAAGGAGTCAGCCACAAAACAAACCACCCCTTGCCGTCCGGATACTGTCTGTACCGCCCGGGATGGCATCTCTTCTTTTTCAGGCTATGGGAAGTTTCGCATTCTTCGGTGCAATAAATGTTTGGCATACGGAATGCAGCCGCCGTCAGCAATCTCTGCTATTGTTTCCGGGGTCGTTGCGCCCCGGTTTTATTGTAGGCTATGGCACTACTTAATACCTTGGGCATCGGGAACTGGGCATCGTCGTTCCACATGTCTGTGTGGTGGGCCATGTTGTGCGGGTCGTATTAGCCATTGAATGATAGGGACTTAGGGTTGCAACGTGACTTAGGAGAATTCAATAGTTTACCCGGCCAAATGCGTAAGATGTGCATGTATCGATAGGATATATATATATTGTCTGAAGCTATTCTACCTCTGACTCCATCTAGCGGTATTCTCTTAGGGTCCCCGGAATATAACCGGGTAAAAATTCTTGATAATATCTAGAGAGTTGCAAACATCTACTGAAGCAGGCGTTCGCGAAGATTGCTTACCGGCATCACCGTATAATACTAAAGAACATAGTAGTAGTAGTAGTAGCATTCATACCTCTTCAGCCGTCCGACTCTACTGGCCCGCTATGCCGGGACTATCCTAAACGCATAAATACAAAGCCTGGAAAGAAGGGAGGGGGTGGTCTCGGGGCCCCCTATAGGGTTCCCCGGGGCTCTCCTCCAAGATAAAGGAAAGTTAAAGGAATGACAGGGTTCTATATCATAGTTCCTGGCTAAGATATACATGTCTCTGCCTCACCCAGACTTCGGGCATTCGGTCAACTTGAAACGATACAGAGAAGATTGGCACGGGCCCTGTACTGAAGAACATATCATCTTGCCTGCACCAGCAAAGTGGAAACTAGGTCGTCTGGGCACCGGCACAGGTGCACAATCAGGTCCACAAGCTTCCGATGCAACTTTTGCGCGTAGGAAAAGTCGATCATGTTTGGATTTGCGCAGAACTGGACACTGAGAATATCCCCATATGGCTCGGTGAAGATGATGACCTCCCTCCCCGGCCTGAAGTAGCCGTTGAGCGTGAAGTGGGTTTCAAGGCCCTCAAGAGGCATCACATGGTGAAGGGGGATATTCTGATGCTGCACAATTGAATTGAGATACGTGTCAGTAGGCCAGTCGGTGGCCTCGGCAATAATAGTCTTTACGCCGATATCATCGTGGGCGACGGTCGCCTGGTACTGGGCTTGCGTGTGGCGAAGAAGATCGTAGATGGTCGATTCCTCCTGGAGCCGGATACGGACGGGGATAAAATTGAGGCAACAACCGTAGATACGCTCAATGTCTGGCAGCGCGGAGCTCCGCCCGTTGAGCGTCTGCCCAAAGACAATGTCTTGGGACCCCTTTTCCTGCGCGATTACCAAGGCCCACGCAGCCTTGATGACGCTTGCCATTGTAATGCCCGATGGCGCCTCAGGCGCGGGCTGGAGATTTGTGTTTTCCCAAATGGTCGTTCCTGGGCGGAGATCTGCCTCTGCAGGTGCTGGGGCGATAAGTGAACTCATCGTTGAGCCACCAAGGTAGTTCCTCCAGAACGAGAGGGTCCTAGTCTTGTCGCGCACAAGGCGATGATAGACAACTGTGGTGAGCGGCGTGGTCGGCGGTATTGCTTGTTGGTGGTAGGCGTTGCCAAAGGCACTAAACAGCTCTGAAAGAGACAAGCCATCCCACTGGGCATGGGACAAGCGGAATATAAGTGAATGTTGTGTACCACTACGAGCAGAGATCAGTATAAAGGCGCAGGGCGGCTGTTCATCCAGCACAGAGACAACTTTTCGATCTAGCTCCCGTAGCTGACGCCCCGCTTCTGCAGGATCGGAATCTGTCAGAATATGGTGGAAGGGAACGTCTATATCGTCAAGGACAAGTTGCAGGATTTGACCGTGCCATTGGATAAAAAGCGTGCGCAGAATAGCAAAGGCTTGATACACCGTCTCACACGCGCGGCGAACTCGGTCAGCTTGTAATGGTCCTTCTATAGCAAAGGTAAAATGGTGCAGGGCCACGCGCGTTAGGAAGAAGGCCTGACCGTCCGAGACGGGCAAGATATCGGTGATTGTAGTCTTGGGATGGAACATGTTCCGGGCCCTCAACAACATGGGTAAATGGACCTTGGCGCTTGGAGGGCAGAGAGAGAACGGTGTAGGATCAAACACTTGAGCAGGGGCTGTGTTCTTCGCCGTGGCAGCCAGGGCAGACAGCTTGGGATGGGCGAAGATGTCGGCCACCGAGATGCCCAGCCCTTGTTGCCTGGCCACGGCGGCAACCTTCATGGCACTCACAGAGTCTCCGCCAACCTGGAAGAAGTTGTCGTCCGCGCCGATGAGCTTAGCGTCTAGGCCCAGGGTAGCAGACCAAATGGCGTGCAGTCGCTGCTCCTCCGGCGATGAGGGCAAGCGCTGCTGGCGTTTGCTCAGGGGCCGGTATTTGTTCAATTCCTCGCTGGTCATATCGTGCAGAAGCGACTTCAGGAACCTGCGGTCGGCCTTTCCAGATGCATTCAGCGGTAGATTGGCCAGTGGGAGGAAATAAGAGGGCACCATGTACGCCGGCAGCCGTTCGAACAGCGTGCCAGAAGCTGCGGCCGCCTGCGCCAGAAAGTCCTCGTTTGCCTCTTGCAGGACGTTGCTAGCTAGCAGTAGAGACGATACCGCACTTCCACAGTAGATGAAGGCAAAGAGTGCTGCTGTCTGGCCAGGACCGGCAGATGCCACATCGACCGTAACGCCCACGGCCGAGTTAAAGCACGACTTGACGTGGAATTCAACTTCGCCCAATTCGATCCGTTGGCCGCGGATTTTGATCTGCGAGTCCTTGCGGCCGTTGATCTCCAGCCCGCCATCAGGGTGGAATCTCGCAAGATCCCCGGTTCTGTACAGCCTGGCTGTCGGGTCGAGGGCTGGTCGCATTGCAAGAAGCCAAGTAGGCGGTTTTATAAACGAGACCTCACTAGCTTGCGGATTGTTGATGTACCCTCCTCCCACGATAGGCCCTTCAATTAGTATCTCTCCCAGGCACCCGACGGGCACGAGACGCTCAGTATCACTCGGGTCGACCAACCAGACCACGCAAGCAACAGGATGCCCGATGTCGTTCGGGCGAGAGGAGCGAGTCAGAGAGGTCTGGTCGGAGCTGAAGACCGTGCACTCTGCAGGGCCATAGGCCTCCACGAACCGAACCTTGTCGACCCACTGGTTGAGATCATGGTGGGTGAGAGGCTCGCCGCCGCAGACGAGAACCTGCAGCTCAGGCACTGCGGCCGGCGACAGCTGGCGCGCCACAGACGGAGTCAGAAAGGCGTGGGTTACCTGCAACCGCTGCATGGTAGCCTCGAGATAGTCGCGTCTCTCCATCTCGGACGGAATGCATGTGCATGCGCCACACATCAATGGGAATAGGATCTCGAACACGCTGGCATCAAAGGCATAGGATGCAAACTGCATTACGCGTGCAGACGGGCGCACAGCCCAAACCGAGATCTGGTGGTGCACCAGAGCACAAAAGGACCGATGCTCAATGATGACCCCCTTGGGCTTCCCAGTTGACCCGGAGGTGTACACGACAAAAAGCGGTCTTCTTGTGCCAGTGATGACTAGTGGTGCGGTTGGGACCTCATCCTGCCAGCCATTGCTCTGCTCTCCCACTACAACCACTTTGTCTGCGATGCTCTTGCAGCGGCCTTCCTGGTCCGGAGAGCAAAGGATAATGGCGCTCTGGAGGTCCTTGCAGATCGAACGGAGTCGCGAGTCTGGATGGGTCACGTCACAAAGCGCAAATGCTGCACCGCACTTGATAACCGCCACCAGAGCAATTACAGTCCAGGGACTCTTGTCAAAGCACAGTGGAACCAGCGCCCTGGGTGGAACGCCCTGCCGTCTGAGGTGGGTGGCCAGACGATCCGATAACAAGCCCATCTCGCGGTAGGTGAATGAACCCTTGGTCCAGCACACGGCCGGAGCATCGGGCGTTTCCGACACGCGTTGCTGGATTGTGGTATGGATAGGAGCTTCGTCAAAGGCTGGTAATGTACGGTTCCATTTATGCAATAGCCGCTTGTCTGCCAGCGACAGTAAATCGAGCTGAGCCGGGCTCAGGCGATCGTGTGTGATGATTTGACTTACTGCTTCGTCAAACGACGACGCTATCAGCGAGGCCTGCTCAGTGGAAAGCGAGGACAGCCAGTGGCGCAGATGCACGGTGATACGGCTCGGCTCCATGTCGATGTTGAGTGCGATCGCGTACTCGACCGGGTCCCGACGATGAACAAGCCTCAAACAAGTCGAGGTCGATGGTTCAGCAGAGGCCATGACACGCTGTACCGACAACGCTGTGTTGAACAGGGTCCCGTCGCCCTTCTGGTGGGATATGTCCGCTAGCGGGTACGTCTGGTGCTGCAGACGGCGCAGGTAGCTGGTATGGACCTGATGCAGGCATTCGCCAATAGACGAATCGTGGCCGAGGCGCGTTCGAACGGTGATCATGTTGATGAGAGGCCCAACAACGTCTGGGGCTCCGTCAAACGGCAGCTCACGGCCAGACGCAAGCAGGCCAAAGCATACATCATCGGATCCCACATAAGCTCGAAGAAGCAACGACCATGCGAGAGAAAACACATTGGCCGGGGTCACACCCCGGGATCGGCAATAGGCATAGATCTTGTCGCTGGCTCGTAGCTCAATGGTACATGAGAGGCTGTCGTCCGGGTCCCCGGGCTGGTGATCGGTGAGGGAAGGAAACAGACAAGGCTGGGCGTCTCGTAGTTCTTCTTCCCAGAACATCCGGTCCTCTTCTGTGTCTCGCGACTGCAAGTAGGCTACAAAGTTGGCGTATGGCGGGGCCTGCAAAGTGTCGAGTCGCCCATCGTACGCCAGGCAAAAGTCGCGCTGGATCACGTTGTACGAAGTGGCATCCACGAGGGCGTGCGTGATATCCAAGCGAATATACGCTCTGTGGTCTTGGTCCACGTATATGGTAAACCGGCTTGGGCACTCCGGTGTCAGAGGAGAGCTTTGTCGCGCCAGGAGGCCATCAATCCCCTTGTCTGGGCTGTGCGCCACCTCGATCTGCGAGCATACATCCTGCGTAACAACCTGGTCGTACAGCCCACGCTCTGAAACAGACCTCACAAAGGCGGTGCGTAGGCTTGTATGGCACGCAATGACCTGGGTGAGGGCAGCCTTCACCTTTGGTATAGACGGCGGCGGAGCTCCCGCAGTTTGGATCCCCCACACCATGGTGACATGATAGAGAGACCGGTCCTTCTCCTGGCTCAGTAGGATTCCACGTTGCATTGGGGCACAGGGGTATATGCTTTCGATATCCGAAGCTGGGCCGATCCACTTCAGGGAGGATAGAAGCCTCTGCAACTGCGCGTTATCCACCTTGAGCAAGGGAAAGTCTGTCGGGGTGTAGATTCGCGCAGCGGAGCAGAATTCTGTGCTCAGGCGATTCAGCGTATTCAGCAGCTGCGCACCCCATGCCGAGACGATGCGGGTCTGACTGGGCCCTCGAGGGTGGGTGAAAGTAAAGGTGAGTTTGCCGTCCTGAACGAAAGTATTGACATCGACCATGGACCATCGTCGCACGTCACCTGCTGCGTCGAAAATGCCCAGCGTCTGGAAGGACTCGATCTCGAACAAGGTTCCCTTTTGCTGTATCTGCTGAGCGTAGCGTCCTCCATAGTTGAATACAATCTCCATGATCCCTGCCTGCTGCGCATTGGCGAAGGCATCGAGACCGTTGCGGGTCAGTCGACGTCGAGCGTCCTTGACATGGCCAACTACATCCGCAAGATCGGACTGACTATCAAGCTGGAGTAGGATTGGGGCCAGCGTAGTAAACCAGCCAACGGTGCGTGTCAGGTCAGTGGCTGCGTCCCATGGCTCCCGGCCATGAGCTTCGGAGTATGTTGTGGGAGCAGGACGCCGAGGAAACGCCTGAATGAAGGCATACAGCATGGCAGCATGGAGCAACTCTACGGGCTTCGTTCCAAACGTCTTGTTGGCATCTCCCAACAGCAGATCTGTTGTTGCCTGCTCGATCTGCACCGTCGTGTCCTCGCAGTTGCCATGGGTCATTTGCTCAGTTGACACCCCCCAGAAGTGCGCCATCCCATCCCAAGGCCGAAGGTCTGGCACCTTGGCCTCTCGGATATGGCCATGAACATACTTGTCCACCAAACCGGACCAGGCCTGAAACGAGGTCGAGCTTTGTACCGCAGTGGCACCCCCGCGCAGCAGTTCATCCAGGTCATGTAGAATCACTGTCCACGAGAGAAGGTCCACGACCAGATGATGCGCAACGAGAAGAACAGATTGTCTCCCGTGGGTGTCAATGAGGTCTGCCGAAAATACAGGGCCCTCGGTGATACTGAGGCTGTTTTGACTGTCGGATAGGATGCTCGCCACGCTGGCACCGACATGGTGTTCGCATCGAAAGGACCCGTCGACCTTGCTTGGAACCTGTTGCTTCCAGTCCAGGCCGGATGCCACGGGAACGAAGCGGGCTCGAAGCATAGGATGGGACTCGACGATACTCCTGATTGCGGCCTGTAGCTGATCGTATGCAATGCGCTTGGTGAAATGCAGCAGCAAATTGTGGTTGAAGCGGTGCCGGGCCTGTTGCTGCTGCGCTCGGAAAAACAGCCGTTGGATGGGGACAAGTTTGAATGGCACATCTACCGCATCGTCCGAGACTGGCTGCTGCAGAGTCGTCGCTTTTGCTGCAGCCTGTGCTGTGATCTGCTCAATCGTGCGGAACCGAAAGATGTCGTCGACCGTCACGTTGAGCCCTACTCGCCCTCCTCGCGCTTGCGCCACCACAAGCATCGCCGTTATTGAGTCGCCCCCGAGCGCGATAAAGCTCTGGCGAAGGCCCACGGCCTGCTCAGAGAGGCCCAGCACCCGGGCCCAGATCGCCTGGAGACATCGCTCTGTCTCCGAGGGAGCCCGGCCGATGCAGCTCTGTTCGTTGCCCTCAAACTGGCTCAGTTCCGTCCAGGTTTTATTCCCGATTTGTCTTTCCAATGCACGCCGATCCAGCTTCCCTGCAGCTGAACGGGGCAATGACGATACGGGGATGAGGAGTGTTGGCACCATGTACCCCGGCAGTATACGGTGCAGTCGGGTGCGCGCATTCGCCGCACGCTCCAGAAACTCCTGCGTTGGTGCTCTCCAGAACTCCCCGTCTGCCTCCTTGTCTGCTACGATAAACGCCGCCAGTGTCGGCCGGCCGGCCGCATTCTTAGGGACCGCAACTACCGACGCAACCTGTGTGGCACCAGGGAAGCACTGCAGGAGGTGATGCTCCACGTGCGAAGGGTCAAGCCGCTGGCCGCGAAGCTTCACCTGATGGTCTATTCTCCCCATGTAACGAAGCCGGCCGTCTTCGGTGTAGCAGGCCAGGTCGCCGGTCCGATAGGCTCGCACGCCGGTCTTTCCACGCAGAGCCTGCAGCCACTGCGGCTTCACAAAGGCGGCATCTGTCTTTTCAGCGTCCTTGAAGTAGCCGAGCCCTAGATTTGGGCCCTCTATCAACAGTTCGCCGACTGCTCCGACTGGCTTTAGAACTTCAAAATCTCGCGGGTCGCAGATCCATGCAAGACAGCTCCTTGGATGGCCAATATCCCGCAGGTGAACCGTGGGGCTTCCATCAATGCATTGTACTGACGAGGCTGGAGCACATTCCGCTGGGCCGTATGCGTTGAGGAGACGCACACGAGGGGCCCAGTATGCCACATCGGAGGCAGATATTGCTTCACCTACCAGTACGACAACCTTTAGCGATGGCACCTGTTCCGCCTGCAGCACTCGGGCGGAGGAAGGGGTTAATATCACATGAGAAACTTGCAGGTCTCGCATCGCACCATGGATATCGTTTGTCCGTTGGGTGGCAGAGGGAATGCAAATGCACGCGCCAGCCAGAAGCGCGGTGAAAATCTCCGCGAAGCAAGCGTCAAATGCAAACGATGAGAATTGCAGAATCCTGGACGTGCTATCTACCTGGAGCTCTGGCATGTATCCCAGCATCGAGGAACAAATGGCGCCGTGGTTGACCAACAGCCCTTTGGGCATACCCGTGGATCCTGACGTATATATCATATAGCATGGGCTGTCACTATGCACACTCACGGGGGACAGTACAGCCTTCCTCGCTGATTTGGCAAAGAAATCCCGAGTCCGATCAACAACAACCGCGTCGAGTCCGATTTGCTCAACGACTCTACGCATTTGGCTCGAGCAAATGACGAAGCGGGCCTCCACGTCCTTGCAGATTATGCCTATCCGCTCGATCGGGTACGAAGAATCCAGGGGCACAATAGCAGAGCCTATCCTGAGCACGGCCAACATCGTAACGACGGCCCAGACACTTTTCTCAAATAGCATAGGCAGCAGCACACCAGGACCGGCCCCCTGCCGTATTAGCTCGCCAGCGAGCTGGCAGCAATACCCCTCCAACTCCCCAAATGTCAAGTCTCCATCAAACGCGGCCACTGCGGGGCTTTTCGGTGTGTTACGCGCGTGTGTCTGGATAATCTGATGCGGCAGATGGTTGGGGGGTTGAGGGACGTGCTTGTTCCACTCCCACATCTGCGACATATCTGACGAGCTGAGATGGCTTATAGATGACAGCTTTCTCTCCGGTTGCGCGGTGATTTCCTTAAGGATAATCTGGAGATGGTCGAGGAGACGGCGAACGCGGCCTTGGGCTACCACCAGCGGATCAAAAGCAACCCTGGCTTGCATTCGCCGCTCATCGTGGCTGAGATAGCACTCGATGTTCAAGGAGTACGAGGCAAACCCTCCCTCGGCTGCGGCACCTTCGTCACAAGAATCAAAGACCTTGGGAGGGATGCCCCAGTAGGGTTGGATAGTGAAAAGACTTTGGAATGAGCAGGCCCGCTCTGCCTCTGAGCTCAACTTTCGGACATTTTGCAATCCGGCCTGCTCCCACGGAAGCATATCGACGGACTGCTGCTGAATACTGCGAACGCTATGGATCACAGTCTGGTCCTGGTCAAGCTTGATCCGGATGGGAACCGTGGCAATGGTTGGCCCCGTTATCGTCTCTATTCCCCTGACCTGCGCTGCGCGGCCGTTGACAGTAGCCCCAAAGACCACATCGCCCAAACTCGTATTGTCGGCAATCACGATCGACCAGGCAAGTCGGATGTAGCTGGCGATTGTGATTTTCTTCACGTTACGGGGCGGCAGATGGATATCATATCGCATGAGCTGGTCCGCCACTGGGCTATAGTCTGGACGCGGTAGTTCTGGGAAGGTCACGGCCTCGATGTTGTGAAACTGCTTCTTCCAGTATTCGTAAGAGGTCGGCATCGCCCTTGTGATGTGTTCAATGAAAGGCCGGAACTCAATTCGGTCCAGCGCAAGAGGCTGTGTAAATGCCCGTACCTGGCGGTCTATCTGCTCCAGGAGCTGCCGTATAGACCATCTGTCACATATGCCGTGATGCAGGGCCAGAACGAATATGCCCGGGTGATCCAATGCGGGTTGGTTGGTTAATAGACACGCATGTACAAGCTGCTGTCCCAAGCCCATGGGCTTCTTCTCAATGTAGTTTAGATAGTGGGTAAGATTGCTTGCCTCGTCCCATTCGAATGGCCTGTGGATGACGGCCTGGATTGTGCCGTGGGTGGAGGAAGCAACAAAGCGTGTGTGGAGAATATCATTCATCTCGTACGTACGTTCCCACGCGGCTCTGAACACCTGCAGGTCAGTTCCAGGTCGCAGATGGCAAATCACACGGGCTTTGTAAGACTTTGGGTCCCTTATTGACAGTGCGCAAAGGCCTTCCTGCAGCGGGGAGCATGGATATGCGTCACTGATCTCGATACGCTCAACGTGGGCTTGCTCGACAATCTCGTCAACAATCTGCGATGGGTTATGCAAGAGTGTAAATGGCGCCCCTGTGTGCGTCGACTCTCTTATCCCGGTGACGCAAGTCGCCAGATCCCGTAGAGTGGGAGCCTCGAAGATGTCTCTCACAGTGAGTTGCAGTTGGTGTTTTCGAGCAAGACTGGCCATCTTCATTGCGGCCACCGAGTCTCCTGCGAGGTTGAAGAAGCTGTCCTGCATGCTGACCGAGGGAAGCCCTAAAATCTCACAGGCCATTTCGTCGACCAATCGCTCGTTTTCGGTGGCAGGGAGCTGGCGTTCTACGTGAATACCAGCCAGGTACATCAGCTCCTTCACGGTGAGCCCGTTCAGCACGGCGCCAACTCGGCGGCGATCAGTCTTCCCAGAGACTGTGGTTGGTAGTCCTGTGGCCGAGAGGAAATACTGAGGAATCATGTATTCCGGTAATCGTTGTCGAAGCCGCTCACGCGCACAACGGAACTCGTCCAGCTCCTTGCTAGAGAGCAGCACAAACGGTACCTCCTTGCAGTACTTTCCAGTGTGCAGTCTGTGGGCGGCCCCAGACTGAGGAAGAACAATGAGGGCAGCCAACACGGTCAAGTCATGGCTACCTTTCGGTTTGCATGGCACAACCAACACGCGTTTCACTGCTTCCAGGGCCTGCGTGAGCTGCAGCTCGATCTCGCCCAACTCCACCCGCCGGCCTCGAATTTTGATCTGGTTGTCCTTGCGGTGCAGGTACACGAGGGAGCCATCCTCACGGTACCGCATGATATCGCCAGTCCGGTACAGCTGGCCGGGAACCGACCGCCACTCAGCAAGCCACGGAAGCTCCGGCAGAAAGGACGCTGCTGTTTTGAGGGAATCATGCAGATACCCTGCTGCAAGTCCGGGGCCCTTGATCACCAGCTCTCCAGGCGCCCCAATGGGGACCAGCTGAGAGGGATTCTCTGGGTCCACGAGCCACGCATGCGCATTGACTGGCCTTCCTATCGTTGGCTGGGCTCCATCGTCACCAGTAATTCTATCGGACACGGCAAAGATTCCTGTCCACTCAGTGAGGCCGTATGCACTGCGCACATCCACAGCGGCGGTCCATTTATCCACCTCGGACTGGGTCGAAACCTCTCCTGCTACGAGCACAAACCGCAGCTGTGGGAGGCCCTCGGGTTTGAGTGAAGCCAGCACTGTTGGTGTCAGAATGGCCCAGTTGACCCTCATGGCTCTTATGGCTGTTTCTAGGTTGTTTAGGCGTTGCTCGGCGGACGGAATACAGACAGTCCCGCCAGCGACCAGGGTGCAGAAGATCTCAATCACCGACATTCCGAATGAGTAGGACGCAAACTGTAGAGTGCGGGATTCGGGGCCAATATGTAAAGCACCCGTCTGATCAACCAGGCTTGCAAACGCCAAATGGGATATTTCACACCCTTTCGGCTCCCCCGTACTTCCTGACGTGAAAAGCACGTACGCCGGTGCCGCGCCTTGGACGTTGGTGCAATACGACGAGGCAGCGGAGGCCGCGACAGTGGTGGCAGACACAATTAGAACAGAAGTCTTGGGAGAACTGGGGAAGAGTATAGCGTTCTCTTCTGAGGTCAGGATCACCGAGGCCGCGACCCTCTGAAGGATTATCTGCCGTCTCTCCGCTGGGTATGAAGGGTCAATGGGGACAAACGCTGCCCCCGTTTTATTGATGGCCAGCATTGCAACGACGGCCCAGCATGTCTTGTCAAAGCATACAGGCACGAACACCCCGGGTCCAGCCCCCTGCGCTGCCAGTCGAGCTGCCAAGCGAGATGACGCCTCGTCTAGCTCCTGGTACGTCCACCGTCCATCCCATGCATCCACCGCAACGTCAGAGGGGCGATGCTTGGCCTGCTGATCCAAGACCTCGAACATGAAGTTGAACTGCTTTGGAGCTGACGGGACCCCTTGCCACCGCGTTACAGTACCCCGTTGTATCGGACAGAAGAGGTCTATATCACCAGCGTGGAGGTCATGGACACTCAATAGTCGCATGGTGCACTGCTGAATGGAGCTGGCCACCACCACAGCGAAGGTAGGATTAAGGTGGTCGGTGGAAAAGGCCAAAGATACAACTGGGGCAGTCGGCCAGCATTGTACTACCATACTGATCTGGGACGCCTACAGCCATCGGTATATGTTTAGCAGGCATTTGCAGCAATCGGCACTCATCCATCATACCTGTCGAATTATATTGGGGTCCTCATCGATCACAATTGAGGTGTTGAACGAATCGATATCTGGATCATACGCCAACTGCTTCCACCCTGAAACCTTCATCAAGTCCCCTATTGGTCTTTCCCGGTTCATGAAGGTCCTCCAACTGTATGCGAGCTGAGCCGGTTCCTTCAACTGCGTCCTTGCTGCCGCGTCCGATTTCCTTGGATGAAGGATTGAGAATCCTACACGCTCATCAAATGTGAATCGCTGGAGGATAATTGCCCAGATGGCTCCCAGTACGAAATCGACTGTGGTCTCATATTGCGCGCACGCCTCCGTCAGTAGCCTGCCCATCGAGACATCCAGCTTCTGGCAAAGCCACTCTGGTTCCGACGGTAATGCCCCCAGACATGGGAACTCGCACCGTGGATGCTCCTCGCGGGATGCGAGCATTTCGTCGGTTTTGATGGTCATGGTGGTTTTACAGTGGGCGCTGAATAGTTTGTAGGTGGTATACCTCACGATGGAATGTCTTCCAGGGAGGCACATCTACTTTGTATTTATACTGACTTCACTGCCTTGCTTCTCGCTGCCACTTGTAGCTGATCAAGGGGCCGCTGATGGCCCGCTACCCAACATTGCTGGCGACGGCAGAATATGGCGCAAACGCCTTATAGAATCCAGGCCCTCCAGCAGCAGGGTTACCCTGGCTCTAGCAAATCGCCTGGCAATCATAGTGCTCCTCGCATCATGCTTCCGTCCCGAACATTCTCGCCCCCTTGGGCATTGTACTGTGTAACAATGACCACCTGCTCATGCCCTGCCCTACCAGCAGCAAAGCATTGAAGATCCTACTGTACAACTATCAGCTAAGTCGCTTGACTCCGTACGATTGCAGCACGCGAGGAGTCGAGGGATAGTTATGTTCCCCCGGTCGAGGAATGTGAACAATAACAGCATGTGATGTCCCGCCATTTCTCTCTACTTATTCTCGGGTTCAAAGACAGAATCATACTGTAGCTAACTTCCAGGTCCTTCACTCACTAAAACACTGTTGAGATCTATCCAGTATCCCCATTTTATTACACCACCATGGCTGCGGAGACTGTGGTTGTCCCCAGTGACTCTGGGTCCTACCGCTTTGTTGTTCAGGCGGTGCATGTGGCATACAGTGCGTTGGAGAGCAGTCTTCGACGCCATACACTTGTTGGCCTACTCTTGATGGCGCTGCTGGCCTTCCTTATTGTGTTGGTCATCAAGAATACTATTCTGAGTCCCCTTCGTGCAATTCCTGGGCCATGGCTGGCCGGTCTGACATCTTGGTATGAGTTCTACTACGACGTGGTTAAAAACGGCACCTACGCCCACCAGCACTCCAAAATGCATCAGAAATACGGTACGTCTCCCCATGAGTGACTCTACAGCGCGATATACTGACCCCCTCAGGCTCGACCGTGATCCGAATCTCGCCAAACCACGTCCATGTGGCTTGTCCAGAGTTCTTTCGCACGCAAGTTCTCCCATTTAAGCCCTAGAAAAGAAAGGCCACTAGCTCATCCGCCATCACTAGCCTGTTCGCAATCGGAGTCAATGGGGCTCGTTTCCGCAAGGCAAAGTATTATTACAACTCCATCGGGATGTCGTCTGCCATCGGTAGTCACTACGACATGGAGGCACACCGCAGGCATCGATCCACGCTGGCTGTGGGCTTCTCTAGCAAGTCCGTCCACGGCTTCAATCCAATAATTATCGACTACGCCCGCGAGGTCATGGACATCATTGCCTCCCGTGGCCGCGATGGAAGCACTGTAGTCCTGGCGCACCATGCCCAAGCGTACACGGTCTGTTTGCGGGTCAAATCCCTTTGGCTCTGTTCACTCCATTTGCTAACGCCCTCGTATAGATTGACGTCGTTGCGAAGATCTCCTTTGGTCAGCCGGTGGGCGCGATGCATGAAGTCGGTGTACACCCACCAACCGCCCACGCGATGGATAACTTTTCGAATCATTTCAATTTCAGTGAGTGAAGGCCCCGATCGTACCCTCTCCTCTCTCTCGCCAACTGACATCATGACAGCGAAGCATTTCCCTTACTGGCAACTTGTCCTCTCCTTCTTGCCGCTGTCAGCGGGCAAGCGAAGTATGCCGGCTGTGCACTACATGCAAGAGGTAAGTCCTCGCAATTTAGAGAGGGCAGCAATCCCTGGCTTCAGATATGCCTCGGCGCTAACATGCCACCCACTGCAGCTCGGCACCAGACTCGTCACGGACCTCATTGACCAGCGAGCAAGGGAAGGCCGGTCGGATGAGGAATACCAGGAAGGGACGGGGGCGATCTTCGAGTGCCTGTTGAAGCCCAATCCTAAGAAGCAATTCCCAGCACCCGATCTGAACGGTCTGGTCCAAGATGCGTGTGCATTCCTAGTCGGCGGCAGCGACACAACAGGGCTGACTTTGCAAGCCGTGACGCTGTTCGTGCTCAGGAATCCTGCTGTTCACCGCCGACTGCGCACGGAACTGGATGGCGCCGCGGGATTCATCCGATACGATTTTGACATGCACCAGGTCTCGAAGCTTCCTTGGCTGGTATATGACCGTCTTCCCCACGCTGCATGCCCCTGCTAATGCCTCTAGACGGCCGTCATCCGGGAGACCTTGCGCATCCTGCCGCCCACCCCGGGCCCTTTGCCCCGCGAGGTGCCACCAGAGGGCATCCGTATCGGAAAGCACTTCCTTCCAGGCGGGGTGAGTTGCCCCTCTTGCAATCTTCCTGGCTCCGCTCTGCAAAACGAGGACATTAACGAGGAACACTCTAGACCATCGTCTCCAGCAACCTACTCAGCCTGCACTACAATCCAAGCCTCTTCCCCGACCCGGACAAGTTCAAGCCAGACCGGTGGCTGGGGGAATCCGGGGACCGCCTCATAGAGTGGTGGAATCCATTCAGTCGGGGGCCGCGTTCGTGTCTCGGACGCCAGTAAGTGTCTCAAAGCTGCCAGTTATTGGAAGCGAATACACTAACAGGAAGGGCAATATCCAGAGTCGCATGGCATGAATTGTTCGCTTTTCTGGCGCACCTGTTCCTGCGCTTCGATCTCGAGCTTTTTGAGTCGGACGAGAGTAATCTAGAGTGGACGGAGCACATGTTCACCAGAATCCGTGCCCCGGTTCAAGTCAAGATCATGAAGGACCGATGGGCGTAGAGGCGTTGGTACTCCTGTTGGAAGCAATGATATTTTTTGTGGATAAAGAAAGAAAAGTGATGGTAGGGTAGTAATTCTAGATACTATATCAAAATCGATACCTTTTCATATCCTGGATAAGATCTTGATCAGATGGTGAACAAACTATAATTATATATTTCTGTAATACTGTCCATTTTCAGTTATATATAATCCAGTATCTTAGTATTAAAATTCAAATATTTGAATATTGACCTAGGTACACCCTTCATATTATAGTATAAAATGCAAATAAATTATATAATATATTTCGATCTGAACATCATGGATGCTGCTGTAGTCAAGTGTGCTAATCACAAGTTCCCCGACACCAACCATGTTACACAACCATGTTACACAACTGTGCTAAGACCACATTGTGATATTTAGATTATTTGTTACACAAAGCTACCATTTTTAATATCCCCTGCATGCCATGGACTGCACCATCACTCGTACGTGGCTTGAGACGCTACACAACAGTGGGTAACATGGCCTAATTACACAGTAACCCTAAGTAACCCAATGTATGAGAATGCATCAGGAATGTTCGGCTGGGATAGAAGCCGCCTCAAGCACCCAAAGAATTTAAAAGACCGCATGCCTTATACTGTATCACACCGGTAAGTCTTCTAGGAACCAAGTCTTTCAAATTCTTGCTAATCTCAATAATATCGGATATTGATAGCTGTTATTCTTGATAAGGCCCTGTAGATGCCTGGAGTCTACAGTATACGTCAGCTAAACCTGGAAATATGCCCCGCAGTTATATTGACTTCCGAAAACAAGAATCAGCGATGGGTTTAGGTTACAGCTAGGTTAATTATAGTAAGGGTATCCCAGTGTCTTATTTAATTTATCATCCGTTAAACTGTACATCAGGTGAAGGGATAGATTGACGGACTAATATCTGAATCTATAATTATAATCAAGATACTTAGGATTAATCTTAGAGTATTCTATGGGTCTACTAATCATATAATTCAGGTTAATATTAACCTATAGTTTATCAAGGGAAACATCATGCTTGATATCAAGGTATTTAATAAGGTTTAACTGTATATTAATATAGTTTAAAAAGAGAAGAGCCATTATCTTCATAGTCTAAACTATAAAAGATCAGTGTATATTCACAATCTGCTCAACCTTGCATGCCAGCCGTGGACGTCCCGAGTGAACAGTGACATGTATGGCGTAGTTCATTGACGTATTCTGTACCAAGGATAAATATTGTCAGTAAACAGGTTCCTCTCGACCTAGCGGCTCGACTGTAGGCGGCCATTCAACATCCAAACAGCATTGAAGCATGTCTCTGTCGAGTAGGTGGTTCGCATTTCTTATTGGAGATACATTGTTATCATGCAGCTCCGCCTGATGCTTGGACAACATGCCAGGCTGGATGGGACCCGAATAGTGGCTCAAAGCTACTGAACATCAGTTCAGTAGAGGGACCATCGCATATTCTTCCAGTACCCACCGTACGTCCATTTGCAGTCCGTCTTGAACAATGACAAAATAACACGGTCTGAGGCTGTCTTATCACCGACGCTCCCAGCCAGCCCCCCTCAGCCATTTAGCCCTGATAGCTTCCTTTTCAGCGGCCAACTCGCTAGGCGTGGTGTAACACTCAGAACCAACATCATAGACATGGATACTGGTAAAACATGGTTATCCGCACTCGGATGGTCTTAGCAAACCCCTTGGGTCCCCTTGTACTACATGTTTATGCAACAATTTGGCCGATCCCCACTTGGCAGGGTCTTAGCAAACACGAAATGTCCACAGACTGCCCCGAAGAAGCGACGTGTAAATACCTTTACCGGCTGCATATGCATGTGTGATTTTTCTTTTCCCTGCCTTGCCTATCCTTGCTATATTATAGTTAGTGAGGTTGCCGAAACCCCCTTACATCGACTGGTGGGGACGAGCTAGATCCAATCACGACTGTAGAATATCGATGTATACATGCAAGGGATGGTGTGAGTATATGTCAGAAAGCTGAGTGTGAGGTACCAAACTCCTGCCTCGGTAGAAATGTGGTCGCGCTTCGCCATGGAATTGTAAAAGACCGGGGCTGGTCGATTGATAGGCGTTGCGTCAAAGTAACTGATATTGTATACATTGCTGTGGTGAATGTTGTAATTATGAGAATATAGGAGACAAGAGTAGATACTTTGGCAGAAGGCACATAAGAATCATAGAGCTTGGATATCTTGGTTACAATATGAACGGCTGCTAGGCACCCAATAAGCCATATCGGCTCCAGGGATATTTGTGCAATTAGGACCATGTAATATCATTGATAATGTTAGCCCATGGGCAAATAGACAGAACATAGGTATTCGTCTACTCTAGATTCGATCATCTATACAGTTCAGCTCTTATGCCCTACTTCAGCTAGCTCCTTGGTCGTAGTATAGCACTCATTAGTTACATAGTTAAGCAAACATACTGAAAACATTGAAAATGGTAAGACCTCCACTTGGTATCCGTATGTGAATGCAGGCCAGGCCGAGGGCGTGACTGCAGCCCTCTCAGGCCTTCTTTTTTAAAGAAAGCCACTGCATGGGAAGGGCTCCGAGAATGGCCACTCCGGACAGTGCAACGGCGATGTAGAAGGAATATGTGATAGCATCGCTATAAGCCCTTAGTACTTTCGGTAGCACATCGTCCGATACAATACTTCGCAGCGTGGTGGCCCCCGCTGCCATCACCTTGCTGACATCAATCTGAATACCATCCTCCTCCCTGAGGCTCTCCAACAAGCTTAATAGCTTATTGTGGAACATATTTTGTGCAACCGAGACGAATATGGCGCCGCCTAAGGTTTGCATGAAGACGACAATCACTGTTACGCTCGGTGCATCGGTGGGGGTGACAGCAGCCTGGACAGCTATCATCGGCTGGGTTAAGCCAGCACCAGCTCCAATTCCATAGAGAGCTTGATATCCTATCCACTGTGGATGGCCCGAATCAGCCTTCAAAGTAGAGATCAGACCAGACCCAATTGTGGCGGCAATCGCTCCGAAGAACATAAGGGGCATGTATTGTCCGGTTGTACTGACGACTCCCCCCGCGAGAATTGTGGTTAACCCCAGTCCGATGAGCATTGGGAGGTTCATAACACCTGACATTGTTGCAGAAGCACCTTTAATACTCTGAAACCAGATAGGCAGCTGGAGGTAGATGTTAGCAGATAACCAATTCCCGAGACAGCGGGGTGCTTACATAGTAGATAAACACCATGAAAGCAGAATTAAGACAAAAGATGTAAAGAGCAGCGCCCCAAATATTCCGGTTTTTTATAAGACGAGGCGGGATTGTTGCTTGATCTTGACCCCAAAGCTGCACTCCAATGAATATGGCGAGCAAGACACCGAAGAGAACAAATAAAGCAATAACTCGTGTATCCGTCCAGGCGTACTTGCCACCACCCCATTCAAGCACCAGCAACAGGCTGATGACACCAGGGAAGAAGAAGAACATGCCAATAGGGTCAAGTTGAATTAACTTATCCCAGATCCCAGGCGTTCGTTTAAGTGGCCTTTGCACGTCGAGGAGAACCAGGATACATAGACAGGTAAATCCTCCAAGAGGTAAATTAATATAGAAGCACCACCTCCAGCTTGCGTGGTCTGTAAGGATACCACCAATTAATGGTCCAGCTACACTGCCGAACGAGAATGTAGCTACAATAATACCGTTGCAAATTGGTCTGTGGTGGATAGGCGCCGACTGCGTGATAATAACCAGGGCTCCTGAGTAAAGGCCCCCTGCACCAATCCCGGCAACAGCGCGACCAATTATCAGCCCCAGAGAGTTCGGCGTTGCCGCGCAGATAAGAGATCCGGCTTCAAAAACTGCAAGGGCAGCCAGGTATACCCACTTTATTGCGAAGAAGGTGTACAGCTTCCCATAGAGCAGGCTGACACTGCAGGTTGTGAGTAGAAAGGCGCTACCGTACCATCCAACATCGTCCAGGGACTTGAACTGGTCCGTAATCCTTGGGATGGCTGCAGCCAAAATTGTATTATCCTGCAGTGTACAAAACAGTATTAATTGACTGTGTTGGGCTTCTTGCTATAGTTGACTTACCAGCGACACGAGGAGGCATGACAAACAAAGCCCCATCATGACAGCTGCCAGCTTCCAAGCTGCAGGGTAGTGCCTTTCACAGTCACTGGCCTGGCTGGGCTCATTCATTTCGTGCAGCTCCAGGGAAGAAGGCCTTATTTCGTGCTCTACCCTTGCATCCCCCCGGTGACTCTCACGCAAGGAATGACTGAGTGTTCTCAATGAGCCCAACGATACACTCTCACGCAGCAGTGTCGTGGCCGAGCTGCCACCACGCCTGTTCCCGATCATCTTTTGCTTCAGTCTCATTGAGTTTGCGGTCTGAAAGGTGGATAGGACTGCTTCCTAGGTTAACAACCGTGGTTTGCACTAATGTGAAGAAGCAAGGAGCGGTAAGAGTCGATCAAGTATCTCAGGCAGCGTGGGCGTTGGTTGAATATGGCCAAGGGGCAGATAATACCGGGGGTAGTATATATTATAATCGCTGCCAGAATGGGAGTGACCATCCAACAAGAGGAATGCTGGCATTCACAGGAACCCGGACAGGGCGAGTATCCGGTCCCGGGAATTTGCACTGCTGCCTCTTGTTCCAGCCACGGCAATACTCCTTGGGCTTCTGTCGACTCGAAGAGGCTAAACAGGGTCTATACTCTATCTTACTACGTCTGCCCATCTAGTAAGAAGGCCATGTAGTATATACAACTATTCATGTGCTTGATTAAAATATTGTGACTTATCAATACACATATTTACATCAGAGTCAGATCGTGTGAGGATTTAATTAGACAGTCCCTGAGCTGTGCAGCGGAATGGATTACTAATGTTCATTTATGCAGAATTCTTATACACGTCTCTTTGCAGCTATATGTTTCTGGATATAGCATCAGGGAGAGGCTTAGGCTCATGGTTATGTTAGGTTCAAGATGGACCCCCGTAGAAGAGCCATTACGCTTTCCCAGGGGTATCCAGTGTCTTCTCCAGACAATCTGCGGCACTCTGTCAATTCTCCTAGCATCAGCTTTCGCTCTTCCGAGATTGTACACGAGGGCCCTGACTGCAGACGAGCGTTCCGAGGGTTTTCATCCCTGTTTAGGTCTCGCTGCCTTCAGAAATTCTTAATTACTACACACGCGGGCGGAATACTCTGGACATAGAAATTATTAATAAGATTAGTATATAAAAGAAATAGTAGAATATATTCTGAATAAGTAGTTACTCTAAAAGCTCTCTCGTATTCTTAGAACCAATAGCCTGTCTTACTCTACTCGAATGTTATGCGTTGCTGGTTCTCAGCTAGGAGAACCAGCGATTAGTTCTATTGAATACAGACCTACCTTCCACCAGGCCAAGCCTTTAATACTACTATGAACCATGAATGGGTTTCCATCTGTTCTTTTAATAGAGGGCTTATCTAGATCTATCGCTTTTTAAGTAATCGAAGTACGGGGGCTCGGCTAGCTTCGGCGGTGCTTCATATAAATGCAGGTGGTTGCATACTAGGCAGCGTGGAAATGGGTGAGAAGGGCCCCCGCCACCCGGTAAAAAGACAGACATCTAGTTCTTCTCGTTGGAATACAAACTCGCCCCAGAGCACCTATATCCTAACCCTATGGATGGTTGTTATGCCGCACTCGTATGGTTCTATAAACAGGGCTCGTGCTTTTCTACCACCGTCCCGAAGAATGTCATACTCACGGAATAGGGGTTTGATAAAGTTGGAGAAGAAAAAAGCATGCGCGGAAAGTGTAAACAGATTTAACACTGGTTGCAGATTGTGGAATTCGCCAAGAGACCGTCTCTGGCCCAATGATACCGTCCAAACTTGCTTAGCGACCAATGAGTCCAGCCCGTGGTGTTTAGCTTTGCGGTTGCCAAGGGCCTGGTAACGCTGAAGTGATCCGGTGGAGTATGCCTGTTAAAATTGCACAATAGGGATTGAGTGAGCACAAGCATCAATCAGCCCACGTGGGACCGGACGAGTGATATCGGGCTTAACGGCTGCGTAGGCGGATGGCTATGCCGGCAATTGGAAAGGCCCTGGACAGTTTCTTCGGTGCCTGTCAGTCTTTAAGATTACCGGTAAGTCAGCGCTAATCTTAACTTCCTATATATTATAGTATAAATACCATACTCAGCGTACACGCGCTATTCTTCTTAATATTCGTGTTCCTAGTTAATCATAAAATAGCGACGATGTATTGCACTGCCTCTACAAAGCTATTACTGTTTGGACTCGCGTCCACAACCCTGGCTGCTCGACAGCCTTACGACGTCAGGAAGATCATCGATGCGCTCCGCAACCCACACGACGATCTTACCGTTCTATGCTCTCACCGTGGCCTCAGGTAAGCCCAGCAGGTATAATCACGCGTGTTCCCGTCGCCTTAATTATCAACTTCCGGTATCTGATGTGGTCTCTATTGCAGATGGAATGGGACTGCAGAGAACTCCCGGGATGCGTACTTCCGTACCGCAGAGGCAGGAATTGAATGCATTGAAACCGACATTCGACTGTCCAAGGACTTGCAGCTGCCTATGATCCACGATAGTGGGCTGGGTCGGGTCACTGATGTGGGAGAGCAAGCCGGCGAGCCCGCTTATAACCCCTTCACCGGAGAAGGATATGACCCCAAGGTTGCCGAATCCAACTTCACTGGTTTTATGGAGGATCTACACCTACGAGACGAGCAGGGCCGTGTGCGCTTTGAGCGCGTACCAACTCTCCCGGAGATGGTGCAGAGTATTCACGACGCGAAGATGAATGTCGTCCTCGAGCTGGACTTCAAGGACCAAGCCGCCATTGAGCCCGCGTACTGGGCACTCAAGCCATTGAAGAATGCCGCGGGGATTCCTGCAAACGAGTGGTGCATTTACAAGCTCCAAGCTACTTGGTACAAATCACCGGAAGAGTTCGAGGCCCTGCCATGGGTGCAAGACGCGTTCGCGAACGGAATCCAGTTGTCCTTCATCCCCGTCTACGAGCCTTCATACCACACGGAGATGGACCAGCTTGCATCTCTGAAAGCCTTTTCAAAGACCAATTATACCATCTCCGCTGAGATTGAACTTATGTCGACAGATGGGGTGAGCTACGAGCTGCTTGACCTTGTCAAGGAGATGCAAAATAACCCCAACTTTCACGTTAAATCAGCCGGAACCTTGTACGTCTAAAGGCCCGAGAATGATGATAACACATGTTAAACTGACCATCCGAACCCTAGTTACTCCATCGGTGACTTCTTCGAACAAGAATCCAGCTTGACCTTGTAAGCTGAGCCAAATTGAGACCACTCTAGATGAACATTGCTGATCATCTTCCTTCATCGTGATAGTTTTGATACAGGAGCCTTTTCTCTCCCAGAGGACATCCGCCACAATAACTCGGTATATGTTTTCCAGGAGAACAAGCTGCCAGTTCTACTTGATTCCAAGGTCAAAAATTACTCCGTTGATGGACATGACTATCGCTCCGATTTCAACTGGATTATGGAAGAAGGCTACAACTGGGTCATCACAGAGACTGTGGATATATGGGACGTTCTCCTTCGGAAACAGGGCAAGCGGAACATTCACCATATGATTGCGGATGGTCAGACCGTGGCCGACGAGAGCCGATCAAATGGGTGGTATAAGCGGCATGCAAAGGACTTTAGGATCTGAATGGCCCCGCTATATGCCCAGTTCGCATATCATGGAGGCTAAGCAGCAGGAATAGACAAACCGAGGTAAATAAGATACAGTTAATGTCTCATTAGAGGGACTAAAAAGTCAGGAGATAGCAGGATATTAAAATCAGCATGATCAGCCATGCAATACTTGAGTTTTCATATTTCACGTTCTCCAGTTACTGTGTAGATATAGTATTTTTAATCACCGTCAGACCTATTAAGCCTTACTTGATTCAAGAGTTTGATAGAGTTTACCAATGAAAGCTAGCGTAGGGCCCAAACGAAACCTGTCATTGATACTGATTCCCATGTTGTATGATGCCAGAGCCCAATATAACAAATTTAGGAGGCATGCTCCCTTAGGAGACGCTACCAGTCCACTGGGTAACCGTGAGGGTGGTCTCCCCTCCTGTAAAAGGCTCCGTGCCGAATTGGAAATCTAGGCACAAAGTTAGTCGGAGTTAAAGGTTGGTATAGAGAATGATGTGCCTACTAATAAGATACTGGCTTGCTGCAGGATACCCCTGCTGATCACTCAAATAGGTCCAGAATTCCTTGATATCTGCTGACCAGGATGTGAGGGGATTGGCCGCAACAAAGCTAAACACCTCCATCTCCCCATTCATGCCATTCCACAGCTCCCAGGTAGCCCCGCTAACAGTGGCACTGCCGATCTGAGAGCCAATGGGCTGGACACCGCCGAAACGACCGAGCCTGAAACCCCAGAGTTAGCTAGTCACAGAGGTTCAGGAGGCAGGGTCAGTGCAGGCACACACCAGATCATCAGCTCATAATCGCCACTATAGGTGACATGGTTAATATCGGCCGCCGTAAAGAGATCGTACGCTACGTTCGACCTAATGTCGGTGTTGTCATAGCTCCATTCCACTGTGGTGGGAATGCTCTGAACATCACTGATAAGCGCCTTGTTCAGGTCCTCGAGCTTGGAATTGGCGTAGCTTTTAACCTCGTCCTCACCCCCAGACCAGGTCCATGTGGTGTGCCATGCTGCACCCGAACCCGAAATACCATCAACATAGGTGCACTGGGAGCCAGAACCGGAGTCCATTCCCCACAGATTGTTGTTGACGCTATAGGGGCTGCTGACGTGTGTGCCATACTGTTCGCAGAGCTCCTGGGCGATGGCTGCCGCAGCCAGAGAGGCAAGAGTAACGAACCTCATGATGAATGAGAAACTTGGTCTCTCGATGATATGATGGTATTGAACTCTTCCTGATGGACAACTGCATTGTATTTATACCCGTATCTCCCAATAGTGCGGCCACGCCCAGAAGGACACTCAGCACAGCTCCTGCCGGAACTTGGATATCACAATGCAGCTGTCGAGCCTAAAGACATCTGGGAACGGAGGTCAAGGTTTGTCAATGACTGGAAACCCCGCATGGGCTGATATATTCGAAACGAATTATTTTTTTCCCAAGGGGTAGTCTCGATGCACTCTGGTGGTTAGCGGATCATCGGGCCGGATGTCGTTATATATCTTGAGATACTCTTTAGCTTCAAGTATTCTGGCTCTTAACGATGAGGTCATGAATTAGGACTTCCATCACTGGGTGGACCTAGAAAGCAGGCCTTCTTCCGTATCCTATTGCAGGCTATCTGAATACTCTTCCGTTTACTCATACTCCCATAACCGCCCGATAACATACGCAGCTCTAACCTGTGTACCCGCCAGAACAATCGAACCAGGCCTGTCGATCTTCCGCATCGTCGCAAGGATTGCAGGGGGGAATACTATTCGAGTTCAAGTAACGACTGCTGTCTCGGCTCTCAGTGCCGTGCAACTACCGACTGGCTAAACTCTGATCAAAGCCCGAAGGTCTTCACCCTTGGCATTAATTTGGGCGCGAGTTGATGTCTCAGTCACTATCCTTGAATGAGGATGGGTGAGGAAGGGCCCCGTGTCAGGTTTGGTCACCGATCTGCAGGGTTTTCCTGACCTGGAGCTGATGTTGCAAGTGCCGAGATGTTCTTTGCTGCTGCATTCTAACTATCTCTGCAGCCCTGTTTCAACCTAAACTCTCTCGTCTAGCAGCTGTTTCCGGCGCCTTCTTGGCTTACATTCCTCCCTGTATGGTAATTAAAATCCTGGTTAATCCCCACATAGCCGGCTAAACTCAGGTGCTCTTCTGCCCTGATGGAATCACGTTGTGCTTGGGATCGAACCCCTTCCAGTCAAACTCCTGTGGGGATGTTGATCTTGCTCCACCGAAGCATTCACTGCTCCCCGCTCTCAAGTATACCTCTGTCTTCGTTAGTGGTTGGAGAGTGTTGTCGGATTTATCCCCGCTCTCCTTTAGCCTCCGGATTCGCCCATTGCCATTCACCGTTGAGGCTGAGGTCCCCTTCGGCAGTTTTTGTGTTAGAGCTCCCGAGGATTGCGAAGGAGCTACACAGGACTGCTAAAGCACCGCGATATCATGCATTGTAATACAGGAATCAGAGTGGAACTAGACAACAGCGGAGTCGAAATACCTTACGACTAGCATTGAAGCCCCAAGCAACGTCACCCATGTTACGAATTGCAAGTTTAGATAGCTCTTTCATAGCAGCCCAACTCCGACAAGACCGATGTAATTGTGACCAGACGACAGAACAAGACTATTAGGTTAGGGATATCACGACCGTTTCAGCCTATTTTCCTCACAGCTTTATGCTATAAACCAGAATATCAATCCGGCCTTCGTAGGGTGAATTCTCAAAACAGTTCATCGTCGATATCAACCGTCTCAAAATGATCGGGATTGACGTTCTCTTCGGGGTACTGGTCGTCTCTGGCCTCGTGGCTTCTGAACGTACATGTTTGCCCAGGTATCCAGAGTATAAACCGGATATCACCTATACGGGCTGCTATGCCGACGATCCCAACTCCCCAATCCTCACGGGCCGTGATTATAGAGCGAATACCCAAAACTCGCCTGAGTTCTGTGCGCTTCTTTGCGGGAGGGAAGGATACCGATACGCTGGGTTGGAGCAGGGCCTCGGATTTGGAGGGTCGGTATACACACTGCTGAAGCTTGGTGTTTGGTGAGCGTATGTTTACTAACTTATGCTGGGCCACCCATATTAGAGGATGTTTTTGTGGAAATTCAGTCCCCTCGGGGGTGGAAAAAGAGAGTCAATCGTTCTGCGATATGCCGTGTCCTGGGGACCCTGCAGCAACCTGTGGCGGGAATTCAACGTAGGTTCTCGCGCTCCAAATAATCACGTCTCTAAAAGGCCAACCATTGATGATTAATGAAAGCTATAGCATAGATATATATCGAATCAACAATCCACAAGCGGGCAAGGGAAATGATATCTTTGCCGATTGTACCCGGGATCCGCTGTGCTCAAATCCAGTATGCGACCCATCTCTTTCCGTGCGAGAGCGAGCGGCCGGGCTGGTAAAGGTCCTCAATGTCGAGGAAAAGCTGGATATTCTCGTCGACAAGACCCCTGGGGTACCGAGATTGGGTATTTGGCCGTACGAATGGTGGTCTGAGGCGCTACATGGGCTCGCCTATGCCCCCGGAAATGAGTTCGAAGACAGTGGCAACTTCAGCTCTGCAACCTCGTTTCCCATGCCCATAGTCATGGCTGCCTCCTTCAACGACGATCTTGTATTTGCCATTGGTGAGGCCATCAGTATAGAAGCAAGAGCGTATGCCAATGCTGGCCTTAACGGCTTCGACCTTTATGTAAGAGTTCCTACAACAGCACAATTCTTTTGTCGAAAAAACTAATGGTACAGACTCCGAACATAAATCTGTTTCGAGATCCTCGCTGGGGCCGTGGGTCTGAAACCCCCGGAGAAGACCCGCTGCTGGCGAAAAACTATGTCGCCAGCTTAATATCCAGTATGGAGGATCAATCGTCTGGCTATAAGAGGATTCTGGCCACCTGCAAACACTACGTCGGCAACGACCTGGAGAGCGTTGGAAACGTGTCTCGCTACGGCTTTGATGCAGTCATCTCGACTCAAGATTTGTCGGAGTACTTCCTCCCGCCCTTCCGCACGTGTACTGCGCAGAAGCAAGTCAGTTCTGTCATGTGCAGCTACAATGCTGTCAACGGGGTCCCGGCGTGTGCGGACAGCTATATACTACAGGACATCCTGCGAGACCACTGGGGGTGGGAAGCCCCGGACCATTATATCACCACAGACTGTGGCGTCATTGGATACATGGTCACCGATCACCAGTACGCCTCGGACCTTGGCGAGTCGGCGGCCCTGGCTCTGAAAGCAGGCACTGATCTGGAATGCAACGGGAGCCCGAACAGTGGTCTCCTGGCGGCCTGGACCCGGTCCCTCATTACCGAGCCCGAGGTAGACAGGGCCGCACAGCGGTTGTATGGCGCGTTGGTCACCGTCGGGCTGTTTGATAACCCTCCTTCATTGGAGTCCCTCGGCTGGGAAGCAGTGAATAGTCCCGCCTCGCAGCAGGTGGCGTACCAATCTGCGGTAGAAGGCACGGTTCTTATCAAAAATGATGGAACCCTCCCGCTGTCTTCCAATAAATCCTATGCGCTGATCGGTCCATGGGTAGCTGCAACCGAACAGCTACAGGGTATCTACTACGGCCCAGCACCCTTCTTGATCTCCCCTCTGCAGGCGGCCAGAGACCTTGGGATCAATTACACCTACGTTGCGGGAACCGGCATCAATGAAACGGATCCCTCCACGTACGATGCCGCTCTTGCAGCTGCTAGATCCGCGGATGTCGTGATCTTCTTAGGCGGTATCGACAGCAGCTTTGAGGAGGAGACGCAAGACCGAGAGAGCCTGGGGTGGCCGGTCCCTCAAATGGAATTGATTACAGCCCTCGCCGAGAATGCAAAGCAATTGGTCGTCGTCCGATACGGAGGCGGCCAACTCGACGACTCGGAGCTACTCACCAATAAACACGTAAACGGGCTCCTGTGGGGGGGATACCCAGGTCAGTCAGGAGGGCAGGCCATTATAGACTTGTTGTTTGGCAAGGCCTCGCCAGCTGGCCGACTGCCTGTCACTCAGTACCCGGCGTGGTATGCTGATGCCGTACCACCAGCGGATATGAGTCTTCGCCCAGGGGAGGGCAACTCCCACCTCGGGCGTACATATATGTGGTACAATGGAGAAACCGCTGTACCTTTTGGGTTCGGCCTTCACTACACCACCTTTGACGTCACTATCGATCAACCGCCACGATGGATGGACCATAGGCCAATCCACAATGGCACCCGGGTGTCTATACAGTCCGTCAAGGGCCCGGCTGACTGGATGGAGCTGTTGGAGCTCCCCGTGCTCCAGATTCCGGTAACAGTCACCAATACTGGACCAGTCACATCAGACTACGTGGCTCTGCTATTTCTCAAATCTGACGCAGGGCCGTCTCCGCGACCATTGAAGACACTGGCAGCGTACACACGAATCAAGGATATCCAGCCGGGTCAGTCGGTGACACGGGACTTGACTGTGAATTTGGACAGCCTGGTTCGAGTCGACAAGAACGGTGACCGCGTCATATATCCTGGAACGTTTGATCTGTTCGTCGATCTGGACGCTAAAGCTACGTTTACATTCAAGCTACACGGCGCACCACTCACGGTGGAAAAGTTTCCCCAGCCAAAATTAAAACGATAAGGGAGGTGGACCGTCACGTAGAGTATATAAATCCTTAAGTGAACATGGTATCAAGACCCGTTTCTCTGATATAGGCACTACATTTACTACCTACTCCCTGTCATTCAAGTAGTCGTGACCTTGAAGATAGCAATGTCGTCGTCTGCCACAGTGAAAGTGATGCCCTCACCAGTGCCAGTCTCTCCGGAATACAGCTCCTTCCACCCATATGGGCCCGCCTGCAGTCCTGGTACATCGACAAAGTCAACAGAGAATTCCCCTCCACCGCTGGCCGCAGCGAATGCAATCACCACGCCGTCGCTTAATGACCCAGCCCAGTACGGATATATTTCGCCAGCCACCGGTGCTGGGGTGTTTGGTGGCTGGAAGATCCCTGCAGCGATGCCAAGTTCGTCTTGATTGATGTCAATGATATCCTAACTGAGCATTAACACGATGCTGGCCTCGGAGTGATTCTGGATTGATACTTTACCTTGTTTGTCAAGATAGCTAGCGATGTCTCCGGAATGGCATTTAGGTCAGCTCCAATGACCAGGGGCGACTTTGCAATTGCCCAGAGTCCAAAGTGCAGTCGTTCTTGGGCCTCCATCAGAACGCCATTGCCCACAAACTTGACAGTTCGAGCTTAGTTTCTGGTCATACTTTGACGGAAAGCAGTTACAAGTGCCACTTACCAGCATATCAAGGTCATTGAAGCCCCCAGGACTCGAAAACTCAGATATCTCCGATGCCCTGGCACCGATTCTGACCACCGATTCCCAGTCTCCCCAGTTGTCGCCCTCAATGCGCCAGGAGTGGCCCAACGGAGCACCCCACGTCCACACCTCATTCCTACCCCACTGGCAGATATTGAACAAGATCTCCTTCGTACTAGATACACTCTGAAACGCATCATGCATCGTCACATACCATGGCCTGGTGTCCACGGAGCCTTCCCAACAGGTCTGTGGCGGCGGCTCAGTGGTGCATGGGGTGAAACAGTTATCGTGCTTCCAAAAGTCAATATCCCAGGAGGCTAGAAGCTGCGCATCTTGCACCTCATGGTCCTGAGAACCGGGGTAGCTGGCGCAGGTCATCTCACCGGCGCACCCGTAGAGACCAAATTTCAGCCCCAGGTCGTGGATTTGATCTACGACGGCCCGGATACCGTTGGGCCATTTGTTAGGGTCAGGAACAAGGTTGCCTGCCCCATCTCTTTCTTTGGTTGACCAGCAGTCGTCAATGTTGATGTAAGTATATCCCAGGTCATTCAAACCCAGCTCGATAAACTGGTTTGCGGTGTCTAACGCGTATTCCTCAGATGCAGAATCACATTGGGCGACGTTCTAGAGCAGGTTAGCTAGAGAAACGCACACAAGAGGGCACGTTGCGGAGATGACGATACCCAGCTACTCCAGCCCATGTGTGGAGTGAGTCCGATCGAGTTGTTCCATCGGCGCTCTATCCTGGTAGATTGAGCGAGGGCTAGCATAGAGCCCCAAGTTATCAACTTCGACATGGGCGCCATGCTACCGCGAGGTCGGGAGAGGAGCAAAGAGTGTGATTTTCAATATAGGTTGCTCTCAGCGATCTGTACGCATGTCAATGTGGGAAGTCCGTCTATATGCGTTAGAGTCACGCCTTTTGTGGCTGAATATGCTCTTGGGCAGCCCTTGGCTCTTGTGCAGAGTTGTAATGGTAAGGTTTTTATGCTATTCAAGGAACAGGGACCGGCTAATGACTTGTCGCGACGTTATGCCTGAAACATGGTCGCAGCCACACCCACTTTCGCGGGGTGGTGGCCTTGGCTGTAATCAATCCTTGCATTTGAGCCCTGCCATCGGCCTATTCCCCATAGATCTCGGTCCCCCCGCACCAGAGATTGCCCGATATAGCAATACTACAAATCCTGCTGACGATGATCCTTCTTGGACTGCAGAATGATGTCAACAAGCTCGGCACTTTATTTAGCCTAGTGTGGATAAATATATCAATAGCCGCTCCAACACGACAGCGGCAACTCCCAATTAGCCAATTTAGATTCTGAATCGTTTCTCAAGGATGTTCCGGGATCTTCCACTCTCCTACAGTCACTGTCGTATTGTCTGCCCCATACAATCCGCCGTTCAGGAACAGAATCACATCCTTCTCCGGCATAACGGTCAAAGATCTCGAGTACACAACGCCCTTTCCACTGGGGACTTTAATCCAGGCATGCGGATGGCCATTCTCCCGGTTGATAAAAACCTCTTCATACGTTCCATCACTGAGAACGATCGTCCCATGCGGACCCCCCGCTGGCGTCCAAACCGTATACGGACATGCGGCGGGGATCGTGCCATCCTGGGACTTGAGAAGATGAGATTCCGCCCTGTCGAACTCGAGTGGGTTATCCGCAATGCGGTAATGGACAGCATAAGGCACTTCGGTTGCCAAGGCAAGCTCATATGATAGCATATACTTCCCATTGCCGATCCTTGCAACGGTGGTCATACCGGGCCGCAGGGTATAGTTTGCATATGCCACGTCGTTGACTATGGCCCCCCAGTGGACGAGATCCCGCGTCGACTGGTGTGCAAGCTTCTGACCGTGGAGGGGATCCCGTTGGTCTGAGTAGTAAACGGTAAGTTGATCCTCATACAACATTATAAAAGGCTCCCAGATTGGATGGGCCCCATTGGTCGTGTTAGGGGCAGTCCCGATAGCGACAACGGATACAAACTCCCAGGCCAGCCTGATAGATCCACTTCGATTAGCAACAGGGGGCCGATGGATTGTGAGTTTGGGTAGGTAGCTTACCCTCTGTCTCGGCTGGCATAGACCTCAATGTTTGTGGATGAAAAATCCCTGGGAATAGCATTTGCGGATGCAAGAATCGTTCCGGGGGGGAAATCTCCCACTTGCCGTGGTAGTTCGTATAGGGATGGCTGCCAGAGGCCGCCGCCTGTGTAGTTTCGATGAGTGAAGTAGAGCCTGGAATACTCAGACCAGGACTCGCCCTCGTCTATAGACTTGTATATCGGGAGATATGGTCCGCCAGGAGCCCCGAATGTCCAAGTCGAGAGCATTACACGGCGTCCGTGATGGTCTTGCTCATGATTAAGCATAATCGTCCGCGCATAGGAGGTTTGCCGGTCCTCCCAGCTTGGCGGTGGTGTAAATATGGTCACATTGTCGAAGATCTGTTGGGGAGATGCTTCCACAACTCCTATAGCCAAGGCTAGGGCTACAGCCAAGCGGACAAAGGGGGCCATTAAAACTGGTTAAATAGGTCGCTGAATCTGCGATTCAAGTGGCTGTCTGACAGAAAGTGTTTAATTAGAAACATATAAGACGAGATTTGGTGGATTTATATCTGCCTGCAGCTCCTCGAGCCCTGGATAATCCGCGGTTATTATGGTAAATGCCAGGATGGTGATGCTTGATTCCGCCTGAAAACGGCCATCCCAACACTACGCAATACGATGGGGTCAATAGTTTTGAATCGCTTTTGTTGTGGCCTCGACACAGCCTAGTACCTTCCCTTGGAGACTTGCAAAACACTGAAGTTGCACGATGGCAGCATCAGAATTGAAGCAGGCGTCCAATGCCCAACCCAATCTACGGCCACCCACGAAGGTTCTCTCTCGCAAAGCGAGTTAGAAAGCAGCTGACTTCAAAGTGAACGATCCCACGTCCGTTCAAAGTACTTGATGGCCCAGCTAGCACAGAGGAAGATGGATATAACCGTTCTATAATCAACTTTAACCGCGCATTGACCCTGATTTATGATCAAAGGAATTGCAAACGCAGAACTCTTTGATGATCCCCAACACCAGCAAGGGCAGTATGCGTGCTCTTGAGAAACAGAATATCTCAAGGTGGTCGAGGTCGGCAATTTCGAGCGACTCACTGCCCACCCTGATGGCTTTTACCTTTCAAGGTGCGGTATGTATATCTTCGGTCCCCCACACCTGGGTCTGGCCGCCTTGGTGGTGACCTGTTTGCTTAGCTCGCCGTCGATCGCGGCCGTCGAGAACAGAATGAATGGATCAGGGCTAAATCAAAATGCCATGACTCATGGCCGCTTTAACATGAGCCTGAAAATCACCTATCCCCACACGGATTTGAATTTAATGCGGCGATCGAGTGATCTGCTACCAAACACCCTGCTCAGTGCTGAAACGAAACGCCGAGTCCTTCACAAAGGTTACAGACTTAAGCGACGCAGACGGAGACTTGAGAGAGTGAAGCACCTTGCGTCAGAGCCCGGGTAAGTTGACTCAGGGCTCCATCGGATGATATAAACGACCATGATGCCCTTTCACCGTCAGTCCACTCTATTGCCAATATAGCGCTTTGAGGATCTCTATACTCGCATCCAACAATTACGATGGGCTTTTTAGTGGTTTCGATCACAGCGTTGGTGTGTACTGCGACTGTTGCCTTTGGGGCAGGCAATGGTCCCTATGATGCTGTTTGTCTCCCTTGTCCCCTTTACTGTATAACAGACACTGACTCCATGTTCTAGTCGTATTCAACAGAAACCTCCCTACCCGACCATACGATCTACATTCCCGATTCCCCTCCTACAAACGCGTCTCTACCAGTTCTCATCTGGGGTAATGGAGCATGTTCGGCGGACGGCACTGCATTCGACAACTTCCTCACCAATATCGCCTCGTATGGCTTCATTGCCATCTCTTCTGGTGCTCCACAGGGGTCCGGCAGCACGACGGTTCAACTCATGATAGATGCATTAGACTGGATTACGGAGAATGCTGGGGATGGGAAATACTCTTCAGTCGATGCTACTAGAGTGGCAGTTGCAGGACAGAGCTGTGGTGGGTTGGAAACCTATCAGATGCGGGATGATGACCGTGTGGGCTACCTGGGCATCTTCAACTCGGGGTTCGTGGCCTCTGGTGGCGCCGCCGGGATGCCAGATGAGGGCGTGGACACTATCCACGAGATTGATAAGCCCGTTTTCTACTTCTTGGGTGGGCCGACGGATATTGCCTATGCAAACGTGAGTCCCCGACTTTTCCACGTTGATTCAACCATTGCAGGGTGACTAACCCTTGATACGAACCAGGGGATGCGGGACTACGAAGCATTGAGTGGCGTTCCAAAATGGGTGGGCAACTACCCTGTTGGCCATGGGGGAACATACTCAGACCCCAACGGTGGAGTTTTTGGAGAAGCTGCTGTGAACTGGCTCTCGTGGGCTTTGAAGGAGGACGCCTCTAAAGCCAGCTGGTTCACTGACGGGGGTGCCGAGCAAGCAGGTTGGGAAGAGGTTTCAAGTGCAGATTTACAGGATCTCCTGACTTTTGCTGTCATTTAAGATGGAGAGAAACATGGCCCTTTCTCATGGTCAATGTAAGATCAGTTGTTCTAACGCAAGGTTGGGGATATATATCTGTTTCAGATGCTTCGCTTCTTATTATGGAATTTCTCTCTTATCCTTCCTCTCTTTACTCTATTCCGGTTTTAATCCTTGTATTCTATGTCATGAGTACATGGCCGGCATGCGGGCCGGTCAATCGCCCGGTTCCCGACATGATTAAAGATAACCTGCAAGTATTTAGCTAGTTTATCACCAGGGCTATAAATAACAGGTGTTCAGTACAGTCAAGGACCTGGAAGATCCATCCAGCAATATTAGCAGCAGCTTCAAGATTCCCTCTGCACCAACAGCATGGATTATACCCGGTTGTAACCCCTCTTGAGGTTCTGATTTGCCAGCGGAAGTCATCAGCTAATTTAAATTTTTACCGAACAGTGTGGGCGATTCCGGTCTTTACGTCTCCAAAGTTATTCTCGGGACAGCGAGCTATGGATCTTCTCGCTGGCAGGAATGGGTTGTTGAAGAGGAGGCAGCGCTTCCTTTACTGAAGCATGCATTTGACGTGGGTATAAATACTTGGGATACAGTGCGTCTCTCTAGCTGTGGTACCCATGTGGAGTTATTTTTTATCTGACTCTTCCTCTGCAGGCCGATGCATACTCAAACGGCCGATCTGAGGAAATTATTGGCAAGGCTTTGAAAATGCACGGCATTCCCCCCGAACAAGTGGTTATCCTAACCAAGATATTCTACGCGCTTGATCCGGATAGCCAGGGTCCAATTTCCTCACTGATGGACAAGTCTAAGCGCCACCTAGTAAATCGGGTCGGGCTATCACGCAAGCACGTTTTGGCGGCGGTTGCAGAGAGCACACAGCGCCTTGGGACTTACATTGACGTCCTGCAGATTCATAGGCTTGACCGAGAGTGCAATCTCACAGAGACGATGAAGGCGTTGCACGACGTTGTGGAGAGTGGGAGGGTGCACTACCTAGGAGCAAGCTCTATGGCAGCGTGGGAGTTTCAAAAGCTACAGTACATTGCGGAGAAGAATGGATGGCACAAGTTCATTTCCATGCAGAACTACCACAACCTTCTTTATCGTGAGGAGGAGCGAGAAATGATCCCGTTCTGTCGAGATAGCGGCGTCGGTATTCTTCCTTGGAGTCCGCTCGCACGGGGTGTCCTGGCTCGTCCTTGGATGGAACGAGGCAGTCAGCGAGAGCAGACGGACAAGCTTTTGCGTGGCCTAGTACGAGGACGCGAGACTCGCGCCGATGGAATTATCGTCAGCCGAGTGCAAGAGGTTGCGAAAAAGAGAGGCGTCCAGATGTCAACAATCGCTTTGGCCTGGAGTCTGCGGCAAGGCTTGTGTCCAATTGCCGGCCTGCGAAGCACCGCTCGAATTGATGAGGCCGTCCAGGCAGTGGCTTTCCAGCTATCTGATGACGAGGCGGCGTACCTAGAGGAGCCATACACTCCAAAGGAAGTTGCATACTGAGATACAGAAGTGAGGGTCTTAAAATTCCAGAATATATATCTATACAGGTCTATACATATCTATATATGTCGAAATGCCATTCCCTGTATAACTCGGCAGCCGACTGCAAACTCCGAGTCGCCCTCAGTCAGTCCGAGTTCGAGGTGCGGCTGTGGCATGCTGAAGCACCACAGGCTGTACTCCCTGGCTACGGCTCGGCTCCCAACACTCAGCCTGCAGGATCAACTTCTGTCGGAGTTTGACCATCCAGGCGGTTCTGTGTGTAGAGTCAACAGCGAGGTTGACGCAATTGATGAACAATTGATACCAAGTTAGGATCAGCGTCTTCGAGCTTCCGAGGTCTCATAATTGCGCTGGAATCGCGTGAGCTTGGCTTGCCCTACAAGCTAGAGCATCTTCCCATCCAGTCGGGCAAGCAGAAAGCAGAGTACGCGTGCATCGCGCCCTTTATACCCCGTTTTGGCCGGACTAACATGGAAATCAAACATGGGTGGTTCCTGAAGATCAAGTCCAGAATAGCTCAATGTGATGGAAGATATACTGATGCGTAGCAGCCTGCTTTCTCAGGACCTTGTCTAATTGTTTTGTTGGATTGTTGATGATGTTTGAGTTGACGAGGTGGAATCGGCCCACAATATATATATATTAGGTGGAGATTTGACACCACTGCCGGCGCTGATTATCTACACTAATGTAACATTATTAGAAGCCGGAAGAACAGTACCCATTGTGATAGCCAGAGTACTACACAATATATATTTCTAGTACCCATAAACAAACAACAGAGTATAGGTGGCTAGAAACAAGTCACAGGCTCTCGCCCGCAAGATTCCCGCCGGTATCACGACTGGTTCCAAGTGGATAAAGACGCACTAGATACGATCGTTAGGAAAGCTCCCGGGCCTGAGTATCCACATGAACTCAATAAAGTGGGCTACAGCCTATCGACAAGGCAAGGGAGCCGCATAAACCCATCGAGTATGAAGACGGGGTCAAGTTATGGGGAGGAACCAGAAGAGCCGAGTCATGGATGGCATCTGCCGGTAGTTGTATTTGGTGGAAAACTTGTGATTGATATGATAAAATAGATACGGGTTAAGATCCCGATCTTGATCTCGTTTTGGAGCATACATGAGTCCTCGATTAGAACAGGACATCTCTAGGTTCACGGCTGCAACGATCCTGACAGACTAAAGTTTGCCTTTTGCAGATATTTCGTCCCTCACTAAAATTTCACATCATGAACTATGTTGCGCATGCCTTCAGCTCTATCAGGGATTCTATAATAGAGCTGCAACTACATGTCTACACCATTCAGAGACACCCTTAGCAGAAACGACGTCCGGATTTCCTCTGCACGAGCCACGAGTTCATCCACATCCCAGTTTGCCCAAGCCAGCTTGTTCCGCAAAAATGCAGCTTCATCCGACGCAAGCCACACAACAAAATGTCCAGGCAACTCCACTGCACAGTGTGTTAGCATGAGCAAGTAAGTAATCCAATGATCAGCCTGATGGTTTGGATAATGAAAAAGGACTCACCCGTGTCAGGTCCAATGGGGATGTTCGGGTTGATCTCGGTGCCAACGATGCCTGGGTGGAAGCTCGCAACGTGGATTTCTGGGTGTTCGAAAGCATAGTAGTCAACCATCTTCAGTGCCGCTGCCTTGGTGGCTGCGTAGCTCCACACACCTGGCACTTCCGACAGAGGAGCCCAGTGACCGATGGAAGATGCTGTGTACAGGAACTTTGCACCAGGGGCCGCCAACGGGGTAAACGCGTGCAGGGCGTGGAAAGTGCCCATGGCGTTGATTTCGAAAGCTCGCCGGAACTCTGCCTCTGGGTAGCCGACTACCGGGGCCTCTATCGGAAGCATCCCAGCGTTGCTGACGAAGATGTCAATGTTGCTGCCGACCTTGTTCACAATCACATCCAAAGCCGCATTGATAGACGCGCGGTTGGTGATGTCTCCTGTCTGCAAAACGACTTGAGTCGAGGAGTGGGCTTCTGAGACTGCCTGCCCGGCAGTCTGGAGGCGATCGAGCCTGCGCCCAACGATCGAAACCGACTTGGCTCCGGCCTGAGCGAAGGCGATCGCGGCAGCCTTTCCAATGCCTGTGCCTCCACCCGTGATGACAACGTTCTTCCCAGCGGCCGAAAGCTCCGGGCGAGTGGGTGAGATGGCCGGGTAAGTATCGTTGTGCCAAGTCTTGGTAAAGGACACGAAAGTTTTCATAAGAGAGGATGTCATAATGAATGTTGGATATCAGGGGTACCAAAGAAGATGGCACCTTTCTACACTCCTTTATAGGTACGCGGAATGAATGATTGATTGAAAGGCCAGGAGTCAGGGATGCTTTGTCTGGAAGGAGCAATACTTGGCACGGTCCTATGGTGCTTACAAATGCTGCACATCCACTTATCATTACGTATAAGTAGTTTAGTAGGTGAAGTTGATGTACGAGAGGTTATTTGCATGAGAACAATTGATATACTCTGTAAGAATAGGGCACGCTAGTTCAGGGACTATACTGTGTCTGGAAGCAGCAAAGCTTGGCAACCTTATCTTGCTTGCTGACAAATGCGCCGCATACTGTCCCTTGTTAGATCGAGTTTACTCTGCATCAACTGATTGTGGTCTATCCAGCTGCCAAACCACGACAGCATGTCCCGCAAACGAAGCGATATCCAGTTCATCCATTCAACCCAACTCGGAGCCCCCGGCGTAGCATCGGCTGAAGTTCAACGACTAGTTCACTCGCATGCAGCCCGGGCAGCTCATGCCAAGTTGAGGCGACAGAGGCTCATCGAGTACCAAGCCGTCAAAACCAGCAGTGGCTCGGAAGATGAAAGACGGCCATTCTCCACAGCGGCCGCTGAGATAGCGATGGCCGCCATTCCAAGCCCCTGGGCTTGCTGGGGTCTGACCGGAGGGATCCCTTTGCAAGCTTTGCCAGGCGTCTCAATCCCGCTGAACATTATCTCCTGGACTACTGTAAGTCGGCCTCTCAGAATAAGCCAATCTGCCTCCCAAGCCCCCTACTGGTCACGGACGACCCAAGGGGCATAATCTTGGTGACTAACCTGGCACAGACATAGCCAACGTTATACCGTGCTCAACTTTGCAACGCAGCCAGATTAGCCATCCGGGGCAAGTTGGTACACAGATCCTCAACACACAGTTTGTACAGCTTGCCGCCACGAGTGCCAGCTCTCTGAATGGCCTCTTTCTTGTGACATGCCGCCATCTGTCACAACATCTACCGCACAACGGGCCGTACGTTCAACTCGCCCTTCAGTACAAAGTCGCCTGTACGCGGTCACTGACAGAGGCCATATCGTCTTCAGAGATGCGCTTCCCAATTAGCGATTCGGTCCTTGCATTAGCCCTATTCCTAGCACATGACGAGGTAATTCCGGCCCTATCCTTAACTTAGTAAACATAGCGTTAACAGCCTTAGATCCTGATTGGCGATGGCCCTTCCACCAAGATACATGTACAGGGCGCCATTCAGATGGCGAGGCATAACAGCGCATTTGACAAGACGGATTTAAGTGCGTTTCCGTACGACCTCATTCAAAGTGACATGTAGACTATACCCTTGTGCAACCTGTCACGCCTCTCAGGGCGTTCAAAAAGCATGTCTCCATCAGGAGCAGTAAAGCTCATAGCCCCTTCTCGTCTCCACCCGGAAAAAGGCACCCATCCCGATCATAGCCAGCAGCAGCTCCGGTGCGAAGGTGTCCATGGTCATCGCTGGAGGATAGACGAACGGGAAATGCTCATAGACACCTCGAACAAAGCTCAGTCGACAGCATGATGAGCAGTGCGGGGGGTTGCTTAGGGCACTGCGCCAGGGCTAATACACGACTTCCAATTCAGTTTCGGACTCCGCTACGTACCGCTAGTCTGAATTTCCTGATGGTAAGGTTAGTCTCCAGTGAAAGATATCAGTATAATAATACCCCGGCTTCGAGATGTGTGGTCCATGACACGACGAATTCGGACCATTACTGGGTACTTCTCGAAGGCCTCCCTACTGAATTGAGGTGGGCCTGGGACTGCCTTCAGCACGAAGCCAGCATGACTGCCGCCGTTAAACCCAGCCGCAAAAGCTCCGCCTCTACAATGTTTGGTTAACACTATCATTTATAACCACACGACGTACTGATGACTGATAAATAGCCCAAACTTGGTGGAATGTCTATATCTGAAGTAGATCAAAATACAGCTGCCTATGATCAACCCAGAGGGGTGATATACCAGAACTGCTACCATTGTAGTCTGTGATTCGGTGGCTGCGACAGGGGCGATGGCGTGCTCGATCCTGCTGGCCGATTGTGTATTTAACCAGCTTGAACGTTGTTGGTTTTCGTCTCTCGTGGCTATCTTTTCCTACCCACCTGGCTTCCTGAAGATGGTTCAGGCCGGCCGTGTCAAGGCCTCCTGGGGCGACGTCCAAGGTCAGACCCTGATGCTACACTCGTGTCCAGCCTAACCAGGTGCGCTAGTTCATTACGGATTCCAGTGGCGAGTTTCGCCAGCAGAATGGTGGCAGAGCGTCGACATTACACTGCAGGCCGAGTCGGTCAGCCTCGTGCAGAGCTGGCCTCCAGTTCCCGAAGCAGTCCAACTCTGGTACTCTGATTCATCGCAATCAACTTCTTGGACGAGGCTAGAACAAGGGCCTGGGTCGGTCCTCATGCTTAGGGCGCTCCAGGCCGCCGCTCAGGAACAGCGGCCAAGCGCGATCCGATTCGTCTTCTCCGCTAAGCAGGGGTACCTGGTTCGGACCGACATTCTCTCTTTGCGCATGGTGGACCTCGAGCTGGTGGATTCGGTGATCTTGTTCTTTGCTGCTGAGCCTGGTAAACTGTTCAGCCCCCTGTCCATCGATCCGCTCGCAGCCACAGATGCGTACGCTGCCTTGCATGCCGTTTTGAATACCGCAGTTGGGGGCCTGCTTCTTGGGACACCGTTGGACTATCAGCAGATGTTCTCTACTCTGGACCAGGAATTTGCCAATCGGCTGTCGTTCCCATGGGTTCTCGACGCTCCTGCACCGCGCAAAAGCCTTGCTATTGTGGAAGGCGGACGCAGTAGTCCAGAGCATGGCGGCACAGCAACAAGTATATACACAGCTGCCCAAGCCCTCAACATCGACGTGATCGTCCTCGATGTTCCAGGGCACTGGCTTGAAGGGCCCGAGTACGCCCACTGGCGCAGGGAGTTTGTCGCGGTGCAACTCGAGCCACCATCGCTACTGCGGGATCGCATATTGGAGGCCTTGTCCGACCGTAAAGTTGACGGGATAGTTACATTCTGTGATTCTTACCAGGTGGCCATAGCCCAAGCCGCAGGCCATCTAGGATTGCCTACGGCACCCGCCGAGGCGTATGAGATCGCGACCGATAAGTATCGCACGGGGCTTTCTGAGGGCCGACCCGCATATCTTGTGCGTGGGCCCCAAGAAGCTCTGGAAGTGGTCCAGGAAAAAGCCCTCGATTTCCCCTTAATCGCCAAGCCCTGTAAAGGCTTCTTATCTGAGGGTGTGTTCAAAGTCCACGATACCGAGGATCTCATCCGTGCAGTGCAGAGTGTTGATTTAGACCGTCATGGCACCGAGTTCGTGCTCGAGCAGTACTGCGATGGCTCAGAAGTCGATGTCAACTTTGTGCTTTCGCAGGGAGAGATTCTCTTTTGTGAAATCTCCGACGATTTCCCCAAGTCTGCAGATGTCGGCGACCCTTCATCCTCCGCTCCTGCATCCTTCATTGAGCTAGGCAATGTCTTGCCCTCCAAGCTCCCATCTACGGAGATCGTACTTCTTCGCACTTCGCTGCACCAGAGCTTGATGCAGCTGGGACTGACCACGGGCATATACCACCTCGAGGCACGAGTGCAGCATTCCTTGATGGAATACGGACCAGTACCATCTACGCTCAATTCTACTTCTCAAGCTATCGACTTGGTCCCTCGACAAACGATGCCGTTGCAAAAGCCCTCTGCGTGGTTAATTGAAATAAACCCTCGTCCTCCCGGCATCCAAGAGACCGCGGCCGTAGAGTCAACCTACGGAGTCGACTACTGGGGCATTGGGCTGCTGGCATGTCTGCGCGATTATACGCGGCTCCACGCCCTCGCCCAACCATTCCGGCAAGGTCCCCAGTACTGGTGCGAAATGATCTTCATCCCCGTCACTACAGGGGGCAGATTTGAGTCGGACGATGTCTGTGCAGATCTTGTTCATCGGCGGCCTGACCTTGCAAAGCACATCTCCAAGTCCTTTTGCTTTTTGCGGCGAGGCGACGTGGTCCCGGCGCCTGAGTCGGGGATCACGGCATGGGTGGCATATTTTATTGTGTTTTCGAGACTTAGTCGTGAGCATCTTTTAGCGGTTTCTGCGGATGTAAGGAGAGAGACAAGATTCACTGTTTCTCAGAATTGATGCGTCTGTGGCGATAATGAATGGGGCATGATTAAACCGTATCCTGAGCTCATGATCTATATACGCACTAAGACACCCTATCGCTCCTTGTAAAAGCAAGAGGAAACACAGCTTATAGCATATGAAGCCTTACGTTACGCCGGCACCCACCCACGTACTCGAAAGTCCCGTCTCATCTGCGTCCAGAGATCACACTTATCGACGTATAACCTGTTCACGAGGAGCAGCTGCCGTCGTTACAAGCTAGGTCGTCTGCACAATCATCGTCAGAGGAGCAGGACGCGCCTTCGACATCGGTAAGTTAGCATAACTGTGATAGCTAGTGGAGGGGTAATACCTTCGCAGTGTGCGGGCCACGAGCAGTTGTCGCCAGTCGGTGCAGGAGTGGTAGTAGTAGTGGAAATCTTTGTAGTTTCAGCCGGGTCATCGCCGTTGAGCCCAATATTAGACAGAAGAGAATTCATGAGATCGTTGCCCATCGACTTGAGTTTACCAAAGTCCGAGATGTAGTTCTCGTTGAGAACGTCCCCTGGCAGGACAGACTTGTCGCCCAGGAAGAGGATGTCTGGTTGTCGGTTAGTTGTATGATCAGTTGATCGTTATGGAAGAGCAATCACAAGTAACATCCGACTCTGTATGACCCTTGTCCCCAGCCAGGCTGTCGTTGGGGAAGCAGGTGCGGGCCATCAACCATGAAGCCTCGCCGGTGATCTGGGGCTCATCACCGTTGGAATCGCCGAGGATGCCATAGAACATTTTGCCATCGCTGAATTATTAGCCGGTGTCCGCTGACATGCGAGAGAGATCCATACCAGATAACAGCGGCGATGTTGTTGCCAGACAGGGTCTCTTCATTCAGTGTGAGATACTCATCCGGAATGACGATAAATGGGACCTTAGGGGTCAACAATCACAGTATAATAGAAGGACTGCAGGCTCTCACCTCAAAGGCAGCGAGGCTTCCCCAGTTTGTTTGAGGCTGACCATCTGGATTTCCCTGCGCAGTGTTAGAGGCCGCGCAGGACCTTCAATGATCGATTTGCGTACATCACAGTCATGGTCCAGGCCATCACAATCGACATCCATGTCGGCGGTGAAGGCAATCGCAGAACCCTGTTGTCATTAACATGCCCTAACAGTGCTGGAAGGGCTAACTTACGTCGTCGAAGGAGGCCCAATCACTGAAGATTTGGGATTCTTCATCAGACTCGGTGCTTATCGGGTACGAGTCGGCGACCTGGCTCAGCTTCGAGACGGCTGATAGGATTTTATCAACCGGCAGGCTCGCATCGGCAGCGAAGTAGTCTGCTGGAGGTCCTCCGTCAGGGCTGTCGTAGTCCTCTCCATTGACCTGTTGGGCCCAGGCAGAGCCACCCAGCGTCATCAAGGCTAGTTGAAAGAGAGAAAGTTTGGCAAACATCTCGTTGCAATGATATAAACGAAAAACGTAAGGGTACTATCAATTGTGGTTGTGAGTTGCTGAGGCCAGACTGAACGGCAGGACATCTTCACGGCTTAAGTACGCGACGTTAATACGTGTATACTAAGTAATATTTCCATAACTCTGGCCCCAGCTAGGCCTGAGCCATGAGACGGTCGTTTGAGATTGGACTGGAGGTTGCATTCAACAAGGTTTACTATGACCAGTCCAGGCAACGCAGAACAGACTATAACGCTGATCGTGTGGATCAGGAGTCTTCTTCAGGACAGGAGTAATTGGACACACGGTCAACCTCCGCAAGTCCCTCGAAACGCCCGATGTCACCTCTGTAGCTTGGGGCAGTGCTGTTTCAGTTCAGCCATAGGTAGATGAGCAGTAGAGTGAACCCGCAATCGGGACAGACAGAGAATCGGGTGAGAAGCTTGACACGGCCTTCTTCGACCAATTTGCAGGCATGACGAGGTCTCTAAGTGAAGTGCGAGGTCGACCCCATGAGCTGAGGACATCAGGAGTGCGAGCGTTGATCTTGAATGATGGGCCCCGGAATATCTTCATTTCAGGGGCAAAGCGGCCTCTTCCGCCGTTTCCTACGTCAGTAGTCTAGTCAATGGGGCATCTGCTGTCGAATGGTATCTACAGATGCCCGGCAGTAGATGGTGGCTGTTGTAGGCTTGCAAACCTGTTCAGGTTAACCTCCATCACAATGCTGATAGCTTGTCTTCTTGGAACTATGAGGTGCGCCCGTGATAGACGGTCATGCTCTACATCTGTCAATAACTTGCGGCTGGACACAGGGCCGCCGACAGCTGCCAGGAATATTGTACACAGTGCCAGTTCGCCACACTGAATAGACAGGACCATGTAAGTACCGTAGGTGCCTCGAGTCTGTCGACCCTGCTCCCACTTGATCGGCCGGTGGGCTCTTCACACCCCATCGTCCGTCTCCAGCTTATCACGACCAGAGACTCAAACCCGTGTCGATCTTAGTATCTTATTCCTAACCCCATATATCGCTACATGAATCACAGATCGGCGCGTCGACATGGGGGCCATTTCGTTGCCGCTCGAGTCGCCATAACCTTGTGGAGGATTAAAGGACGGAACAGGCCCGGCAGTGCGTTCCAATTAGTCCAGCATTCTTTGCGATTTTCGTTGCTTGGCCAAGTTTAGCTACGTAAAATGAAGTCAATTCTTTCTCTTCTAGCATCGGTGCCCCTGGCCGTGGCCTGGTTCCCCGGTCTGGGCAAAGACATCTTCGCCGCCACCTGTGAGAATATCTTCAATTCCACCACTAATACTGTCAACAAACGCTACCTCCCCGATGCAAACAAGATTCGGGGTGTCAACCTCGGCGCCCACTTTATTTTTGAGCCCTGGATTGCCGAAGACAAATGGGAATCCATGGGCTGTCCCACGGATGAAAAGCACAAGTCCGAGTTTGACTGTGTTTCATCCCTGGGACAGGATCAAGCTGACAAGGTCTTCCAGGACCACTGGGGGTCACGGGTTACCAAGGACGACATCTCGCAAATGCGCGAGTATGGCCTGAATACCATTCGTATCCCTGTTGGATACTGGCTCAAAGAGGACCTTGTCGATGCAGACTCGGAACACTTCCCACGTGGTGGACTCAAGTATCTTGCGGATGTTTGTGACTGGGCTGCTGACGCTGGCATGTATATCATTATGGATTTCCATGGCCTGCCGGGAGCTCAGCAAGCAGAACAGCCCTTCACCGGCCAGGTACGTATGCTCCGAGCTGAGGCAGGCTTCGGTAGCTAATGGGCCTATTATAGTACGCCCCCAGTCCCGGATTCTACGAGGACGCGCAGTATGACCGGGCGATTGAATGGATCGAGTGGATGACCAAGAACATCCATCAGGACAACAAGTTCCGTAATGTTGGTATGATTGAGCTCGCCAACGAGCCTCTACAGGGCTCGGAGCAAACAGACAGCATGCGCAAGGGCTACTACCCTGACGCATGGAAAGTAAGCAGCCTCTACCTTTCGATTGTTGCAGTCCAGCCAGAGAACTAATACTATCAGCGTATCCGCGATACTGAATCGTCGATCGGAGTTGCCCAGGGCAGCAGCCTGCACATTCAAATGATGGATCCGAAATGGGGTTCAGGCAATCCCAAGGAGCTTCTTGATGATGACACTTTCGCAGCATACGATGACCACCGTTACCTCAAGTGGAGCGAGGTCCCTACCGACAAAGATAGCTACATTGATGCCTCGTGCAATGATGACCGTGGTGGCGGCTCCCCGCTCATCGTTGGCGAATGGAGCTTGAGTGTGAACAGCGATGTCGAAGGCAATTCAGATTGGGATCCATCGACAAACCAGGATTTTTACACGAAGTGGTTTGCAGCCCAGGTCATTGCGTACGAGAAGCAGCAGGGCTGGGTTTTCTGGACCTGGAAGGCTAGCCTGGGCGACGACCGCTGGTCATACAAGGGTAAGTTATTATTTCGATGGATTCTGTTCAGGTGGCTAACGAGTGGCAGATGCTGTTGATGCTGGCGTGATTCCCAAGGATCTGGACAGTGTGTATGACAACTCGCCCTGCTAATTGAAGGTGGCTTGGAGCAGGGCATCAACATGTTTCTTTGACGCGTAGGGTAGCTTATACTGCATATAGTAGCAGTAGGAGCTGCAATGACCTGACCATCCTTCATTCCTCACCCCATGATCAAATTCCGCTTGCAATCTAAATCACCTCTCCAAATTCTCCGTACTACTCGACCTGAAAGATGATATTTCAACAGCCCCAATGAAATGATGGAGTTGGAGAGTTGGAGACCAGGGACGATAAATTCCGCGGAATTCACACCCCCGCAATGGCATGACCGGCCGAACATGACTCAGGGCGATCACTAGTAACCGCAGTCTAATAACATCTTAGCTGTTATCATCACAATAAAAGCGCAATTTAATTAACCGCGGGGAAACGCGGGGCTCTTCCACTCCTCCATCCACCGCCCACAATGCCTCATTCACCAAAACGCGTTCGGACAGCCCAGTCGGGGGCCTGTAGCCATTGCGTGAAGAGTAAAGAACGCTGCTATATCGGTGTCAAGGGGATCCCATGCACTACATGTGATAGATTAGAGCTGCCGTGTGATGCCAGAACAAATATTCCCAAAGTGCAGGTGCTCCCAACAGCGTGTATAATCTTTGCTAACTGCTGGTAGCTCTGGCTCGCAGTCCAACAGTCGCACCCCGTCCCTGAAATACTGCGAAGGTACAGTTGGAACGACTGCCTTTGCTGTAAATCTGCTTGAAGTGTATACTAAGCTCAACATTAGAAAGATTATTTGCCTCTCAGCTGCAATTGGCCGAGCGCAAGCAGAAGTTTCGCTCTGGTGCACCTGATATTGTCTCGACGACCGATCCTCTCGACAATTATTTATCCATTATTGATCGATTTCTTGGACCGCAGCACAGTCTTGGTCTGCAGATGACGAACACCCCTGACTACGTGACGAAGTTACCGGACCGACTCGCGGCAGAGGACGTTGAATACATTGAGACAAAGGGAGTGTTATGCCTTCCAACTGCTCGCTTTCGCACGGAGCTGCTGAAAAGCTATATTCTGTGGGTCCACCCCGAGGTGCCTGTGTTGGACTTGGACCTGTTCTTGCGCGCCATTGCAGACAACAATGGTACCAACCCGATAAGTCTACTCTTGTTTCACGCAGTGATGTTTGCCGGTGCAGCGTTTGTCGACATGAGCCACATTCACCAGGAGGGGTATACGACTCGCGAAGCAGCGCGGGAGATTCTATTCCAACGAGCAAAGGTACGTGCAACGGCAAATAATATACAGCTCGGTTCACACTGACGTAGAGGAATAGGTACTACTGGAAACTGAGTGCGAAGACGACCGTCTCGCCACCGTACAGGCGCTGCTCCTCTTAGTCCATTGGCAAGATGTGCGAAATACAGAAAAAGACGCGAGTCACTTAATCGGTATCGCACTGTCCCTGGCAATATCAATTGGTCTCCATAGGAGTCCCGATCGCTCCTCCATGTGTCTCCGCCAGCGGCACGTTTGGAAGAGAACGTGGTGGAGCCTGTATAACCACGCACGACTAACATCGGAAGACTTACTCACAATGATGACCATAGAAGGAGACCATCATGTCGGCGAGGCCCCCGAGTTGCGGATGATCAAACTATGTGACTTCCAAATCGAGATACTGGCTCCAGAGGTGCGAGCTGTTGCTGATGACTGCGAGGTACTTCGCAGTCTCGAGAAGCAAACCATCCACGCAATTCTGTTTGTAGAAAAGACGAAGCTGTGTTGCGTATCACAATTTTCCAGCTTCTCAAATAGGGTGAAGAACTTGCTATTAACGCCCGACAAGCCAGGCATTGAGGTATGCCCCAAACCAGGCGACCAGTTCGGCAAACGAAGTCTGGAAGAGCTTGAGGACTTGTATGCCCAGCTGCCATATGCAGCCCAGCATAGCTTTCCAATATCATTGGCGCCCACCCCTTGGGAGAGAAGCATCTATCTGCATCGTGCTTGGCTGAAGCTCCTCCACTTGGGCACTTCATATGCCGCCCTCTGGGAAGATATTCGAGGCATGCCAGATTCCATTAACTCGGGATTCATGTCACAATACCTCAGAACGCTGGACAAATACCTCGTTGAATTAACCGATCTTTTCGAGGAGATTTATAGCCTGGACATTTCTGGGTTTCTCCCTGGGCCCGCAGTAGCTTTGTTAGTCCTTGCACTCGCATACAACCGCCGACTTCGCGATTGCGACACATTCAGGACCCGTAAGGGCGCCCTTAAGGTTCATCAGTGCTGGAATATCATGCGCCAATTGCGCAGTGTCTCGGTTTTGGCGAGGGGCATGGATGGTCTCCTAAACGATAGAGCGTCGGATCATCAATGGCATCGCCTGACTTCCTTTCTTCTTATTCCCCTGAATACTTTGTCCACAGAGTGTGGGTGTATATGGGGTTCTCATGAGTGAGAACACCCCCGTTGACGAGGATGAGGCCGTGTTTGCTGCTATGACTGCTGTTGAGATGTGCTCGAAGCCGGCGTACCATCTCCGCCACAGGCTACGAGAGGTGTTGGTGATATGTAACTCTTATAGCTAGTTCCATGGTGACGGTACCTACAAGTATTGAATAATTGCCACCAGCACCGGCAAAAAAGGTCAAGCCGCCTAGAAGTGTAATCGGCATCTGGGGTTTCTCTATAGCGATCCCCAGTACCTGGCAGGCCAATTTCGGGACTAGAGGGAAGCAGCTGCCATCGAGCCTCAATAGCGGCCTACAGCCTAGAGATCAGGCACTGAACGTACGAGTAAATAGTAGCAGCCTGTGCTCAATATGAACCCGTTTGAAATTACACACCTGATTCGCGCTTTGGCGAGTTGATATCTCCTCAAGCTACTATTGTCCGTACTAATAGTATCCGTAAGTACATCAGTCCACAGACCTTTCCAATTATTCTAGTAGACTAAATATCAATTCTGCCGTTATGCAAGCCTCCAGTGACAGCGATATCAGCTCCGGTGGTATACCCCGCGCCGTCACTTAGAAGATATGCAACAGCAAGAGCCAGATCGTCGGGACGGCCTTTACGACCTAAGGGGGGTGTCGTTTGAAATACGCTCTGGATCTCGGTGAACTGCTTAGACATGGAAGTTGCAATAAATCCAGGCGATATCGTGTTGACGCGGATGTTAAAAGGGGCCATCTCTACGGCCAGAGTCTTTCCAAGAAGCCTTATAGCTCCTTTGGAGGCCCCGTAGATTGAGACTCGCTGAGCGGGAATGGCGCAGTGGGCAGCGATAGAGGCAACCATGACAATGGATCCTCCGCTTCCTTGTTTCGCCATCTGCTTTGCCGCTAATTGGGCACTAAAGAAGGACCCTAGCACCTGGATAGGATGTTAACAGAAGTGTTTGAAGATAAAGTCAATGGATTTGGTGCCAACATACATTGATATCAAGTATTCGCCTGGATTCCTCCCAGGTATGCTCGAGGAACGGTTTGTCTAAGGCGACTCCGGCCGATGTGATGCTATGTCCCGGATTAACCAACAGTAAACTTCACTATTTCGTGCAATCAACAGTGCTTTAGGTACCAGTTGTCTATGCGCCCGACATCCCTGACAACGTTCTCGAATGCTGCATCCATGCCAGGCTTCGATGTGACGTCCATTCTTTAGTAGATCAGCGAGATGAATTCGAACACAGGTGTGACGAAAGACCAATTACCTGTAATATTTGAACCGAGTGTTGTACGCCTTTTCCAGCTCGGCCAATTCGCGTTCGGGCTGCAGGACGTCAAGAATGACCACATCACTTCCCAGCCCTGCTACAGTCTCAGCAAGAGTGAGCCCGATTCCTCTTGCGCCCCCTTATTTGCGCCCAAGTCAGCTGTTCATTGTTCTTGTCATATACCTAGACCTATAGGAACTCGTGGAAATACCCGTAATGACTGTGACCTTTCCATTGAGGGAAAGCTTTTCCGCTATGGTTCCTGTCGCCAGCACTGGTGGAGGAGCTCGATTTACGAGACCGCTGCTAAATCCACGTTTGTTGGGCACAAGGTCGGGTGTTGGGGCGCGATACATAGTTCCAACAGATGGGCGGGCGGTATACAAGCTTATGCCATAAAGCGCTTGTCGACTACCCCTGATGGTGGACGATCTAATGGTAGGTGGCATCTTGATCTATGGCAAAACGGTGTCTTGCAAGTAGAGACTCTTGTATGAGGCCATACTAGATGTTACAGGACCCCTTATAAGCGCACTATTGTGTGTGGAGTAGCCACCGCTGCCCCTCGGTCCCTCTTCTCCCCTCACCATGGGGATCAATTCAACATTCACTGCTGACTTGTCAATCGTGTTCTGTCCGCGGGTTTGCTTTCCCGCGGTGGCGGTCCTTGCGCGCAGGACTCCGTAGTCCATATCCATCATCTCCGGTTTCCACCTCATTGAATTCCAAAGGCACGCGTGAAGGGCAATAATCTGTCTTATTTGATTTTGCTTTATTTTTCGCTGTAACACGACTCGTGCATTCTTGGGTTAGTGCTGAAGGGGCAAGATTTCCGTCTTTCAGCAAGGGCAGGATGAGTGAAATTTGAACGATGACTATACATGCTATATACATTGGTCCTATTGCGCTACAAGCCGAAGGATTCCAGCATACAATTCCCGTAAAGGCCCCATTGATACCCCCTCTCTTTTCAACACGAGCCCTGCAAGCAAGACGGCCAGCGCTGCGTAGGTCTCTTTGTTCGTGGTGCGAATCCACCTCTTAACGGTGTTTAGAGCCCATAGTTTGGACTTTGGAGACTCAATGAAGACTCCGACCTGCGGCATGAGCGACTCTTTCCAGTATGTAGAGGCGTAGCCTGGCCATGAGGCGGAGTTTCTTCCGTGCTTGTTGATGTACCAGTTCGAGCATCCGGACTCGAAGACGGTCCCTCGTAGCTCTGAGTGCACACGATTTACCCACTGGTTCTCGGCGGTCGCTCTTACATCAAGTGATGATATGCGCCTGTCGATAATCGGTGCGAGTAGGGTTCTTGCCAGGTACTCTACCTGGACCTCTGACGCGAAGAGGACGGAATTGTGAGCCGGGAATGTATTGGGCCCAAAGCTGCGAAGATGCATGATATTAGAGTGATCTGCCATCGTAATAGGACAGAGGGAGATATCCTTACAGCATAGCAAAGTTGGGGAAGTTATGCACGTATGTTCCCATGTAGGCCTGCGCTCCGCGGCTCTCCTTCCACTGCTCCGACAGGCTCTTGCCCTGCTTGCCGTATATCTCCATGGGTACAAGGAATTGCTGAACGTCATATCCCGTTGCTAGGACGATGGCATCGAACTCAGTCCGGTTGCCGTCAGTACTGGTGATGCCTGTTTCATCGATGGAACCGATCCCGACTGGGGCGACTTCTACATTGCTGCGATGGAGGTTTTCGAGGTAGTTGGGATCGAAAATGCGTCGCTTGCACCCAAGGGGGAAATCAGGGACGAAGAACTCGTGATACTGGCCAGGCGCCATCGAATAGATATACTCTCGCGCTTTCTGTTCTGCTTTGGCGCGCAGCTTCTCAGCCGCTGGGCCTGGCATATATGTCGCAACCAGACTGTCGCTCATCAAGAAAAGTCGCAATCTTAGATACCTCTCCCAGAGAGGGACATTTCGAAAACACCACTTCTCAAATGCTGTAAAGTTCCGGTTCGGCCGCTCATGGTACCACTGGGCACTGCGGGCATACTGCTTCACGAAGGCTGCGTCCTGGGCAACAGCAGGCACGACCTGTGCGGCGCTGCAACCGTTCCCAATGACGGCCAGGCGCTTCCCTCGATAGTCGTATTTGTGATTCCACCGGGCTGTGTGGAATATCTCGCCCGTGAACTTCTCCATGCCCTGAAATTTTGTGTCGCGCGGCTTCGAAATCCCCCCGACGGCAGATATGAAGACAGTCGCAGATCGTATATATTCGACACCAGTCTGAGTATCGCGGAGATGGACGGACCAGTAGCCTTCCTTGTTCCACGAGGCGGATATACATTCAATGCCAAAGTGCATGTGTTTGCGAAGGTCAAACTTGTCCACGGTAGCTTCCATGTCTGCCAGGAGGCCTTATCAGTACGGGGGCGAGCTGGTTCGGGCACGGTTGGATTTCATACACTCTAGGATTTCAGGGCCTTCGCATAGCTCCTTGGACCAGTTTGGATTCTGGTTGAAAGAAAACGAGTATAGGATAGTTGGGACATCGCATCCGCTATCACCCCCAAGTTAGCGGCAGCGAGTGAAAAACGGTCGGTGATACCCACACTCCAGGATATGTGTTCTGCCTCCATGTACCTCCAGGGCCATTGATTTTGTCGTAGATCTATTTCCACGTAAGCAAACCCCCGTGCAAACGGTTACCTCTTGGTCAGCCTACCGTAAAATCGTTGAACCCCAACTTATGCTTCAGCGTATGGGCTAGAGCAATGCCAGAGGGTCCGGCGCCGATGATAATTACCTCAGGCAATTCCATACTATCTTGTAGTGCAGTCTGAACTAATTAGCGTACTTCGGACTGAACGTTGCGGATGACCCCTTTGGATGCTCTGGGTCTATGTATATGACAGCAAATGCCTTTCCATTGCATGTCCTCGACCCCAACCGCTAATCGGTTATACAGCTGGACAGTAATTCATTTCGCAACCGAGGTTGGGACCGCATTTGTGAGTGTCGATTCGATCGGCGCCATCCCAGGGGCTCCGCGGGATTAGAATCCCAGACCACTCTCACTGGGCACTGTACTCCGCTCGCATAATTATTTGGCGGCTGGACATGAGTCATGGTCAGTCCGATCCATTGATTCGACTGTACAGGTACTCCGTAGGCGTAGACGAAGAGTTCCGCAAAGTTTCCCCATACCCACTGATCCCCATGGGTCTTTTATAGTATATGATCCGGGGGTGGGTCCCTACCAGCTGTTCAAACTCAAACAAACAAACGATAAGATGGGATGCAATACATCGGTGTATATATATATATATGGATATCTATATTGCCGCCATCACAGCAATAGTACTCTAATTAAAATTGTCCACTCTGCTTACGCTGTTTCCTATTCGTTACTCAGCCATCATGTTCAACGTAGACTTTGCCAGAGGCCCAGTCCTCTTCCGTATCATGAGCCTGTGTTGTTGCTTGGTTTGTAGAGCTATGATCATTTAACCAGTGGCTTTGAATTAATTCTTGGGCAGGCATTTGGCATGTACGGATACGATGCTGGTGTCCTTGGTGGTGTCCAAGAAACGAAGCCATTCAGAGACGCTCTCGGGGTGAGTGTATCTAGTCAGCAAGCAGACACAGCAGTCTGGACAGATGTATACTGACGGGCTTTCTAGAACCCCACTGGAACCTACATCATTCCCATGATTGCTTCTAGCTACACCCTCGCTGCCACAGTCTGTGCGCTATTTACCTCGATCATGGGGATGCCGCTGGGACGGCGTGGCTGTATCCTTCTGGGGGATATTCTCGTCATCATTGGGGGGGGTCTGCAGGCTTCGGCGTGGTCGGTTGCCCAAATAATTGCGGGCCGGGTAATATGTGTACGATGCTTCCCTTGTCGTGTCTCTCAATCAACTGCGCTGACTTTAGTAAATGTAGGGATTTGGCATCGGGGTATGTCTTGTCGATGCGTGTGAAAATATGGGACGCTAATTGCGGACAGTTCATCTCGTGCGCAGTTCCCACTTACATGGTACGTTCACAAGCCAGGGCGACTTCAGAATGAAGCGAGTGCTGATTCACGCCAGGCTGAGATGAGTATAAGCACCAAGCAGCGTGGCCCTGAAGTTGGTGTCCAGTGTATCTTCCTGGTCGGTGGTTGCGCGGTGGCATATTGGGTGGACTTTGGCTTCACTAGAATGGATAATCAAGTCTCTTGGGTAATTCTCGCTTCCAGAAAATCGTTGTTGCCTAGCTACTGACAGTGCCAGCGCGTCCCAATTGGCTTACAGACCGTATTTGCCCTGGGGTCTGGGATTGGCATGTTTCTCCTCCCTGACACCCCCCGCTGGTACTACGCTCGCGGTCGGTATGAAGAAGGAGACAACATCCTGGCGCGACTGCACGACTGTCCAGTCACCGACAAAGTTGTGCAGGACATGAGACAATCCATCGTATCTTCCATTGAATTTGAGGAGGAATCTAAAAGCTTCAGTGTCTTGGATTTGTTCTGGGATAGAACGGAGCTTCGAATTGGCCACCGCATTCGGGTGGCATTTCTGTTGCTCAGTATGCAGCAGATGATGGGTAAGAACTAAGTCAACACCATATCTCTATCTAAGGTAGGTGAACGCTGACGACGGCACTGGTTACACTCCAGGAATCAACCTGTCCGTTTACTACAGCACCATCGTCTTTGGGCAGATCGGTTTATCATCCTTCATGTCCCAGCTCCTGGCAGCGGTCATGAACACAACCTTTGCTGCTGGGTCGTTTCTCCTCCCGGGTACAATTGAGAGGTTTGGGCGACGTAGCATCATGATCTACTCTGCGGCAGGCCTGACCGTCTGCATGACGGTCTTTGTAGCGATGATTGGAGCTCCTCACCCGACACTCGCTACCCAGTGGACGGCCGTTGCCGCTGCATTTCTCTACAATTTCATTTTTGGATACGGTTGGATCGGGGTCTGTTGGTTGTATGGCCCTGAGGTACCGTTTTTTCCCTCTCGATCTTATGATCCGTGCGAATAACTTATCCCATGCTAACTCACCTAGATTGCGCCCCTTCGGTTTCGCCATGTGGGTGGCGCCGCAACGGCATTTGGTGAATGGCTCTTCTGCTTTATCACGGTGTTTGCCGGGGGAATTGGCCTGCAAAATGTTGGGTGGAAAATGTGGTTGTGGTGTCTTCTGTCTTGTGCTTTAGCGGTTCCGTTTGTATACTTTCTCTGTCCGGAAACAACTGGGAAAACGCTTGAGGAGATTGATCTGCTGTTTGCAAAGGTCGACTCGGGAAATCCGTCGCTGGAGCTGGGCTCTCACGGCAGTCACTTCAAGGAAGCCTCGGAGATCGAGCATGAAGAGCGGGTTTAGCGCGTAATCAGATAGAGCAGATACCAGATAGGAGAGGTAACTAGGAGGCAGGGATGACCGCGGGGTAGGCCATTCGAATATTGGGTTCAAATTAATAAGAGACGCGTATAACGCTGTAGAATAAAATGAATAGGTGGTTTGGCATGAGTCATGCCCTAACTCTGGCGTTGATATCCCCGGAATTGCAGTCGCCGGCGCTGTCCAAACTTGTCCAACCGAACTCCGAATGGCCCACCGTGCCTCTGCAGCGATCACGTCCTCATCCAGGCCAGATACCTAGTTAGGGGCCCCGTGGGGAATAGGATAAACATCAATTTCCGGGGTACGCTAACTGGCTGGCTCTGTTCGAAAGGATGGGGTACCTTCTAGGATATAAACCGTAGTAATCTACGTCGCACAATGAACCCCCAGATCCGCTGCTAGTAATTTACTTCCGCAAAATGTTCAACCTAAGGGGCAGGGCCCTGAGGCTCGCCATTACCATCTGCTCCGGGAGCGCTTACTTGCTGTTTGGCTACGATCAGGCACGCAATGCCCTATCCTTCGGTTTTGATCTGTGGGCTAACGCACCCCTCTACAGGGAGTACTCGGCGGACTTGTGTCACACCCAAGCTTTCTTTCAGCCATTGGAAGTCCCAGTTCTGGTTTTCTCGGAACTATTGTCGCTCTCTTTAATATTGGATGTCTTGGGGGATGCTTGATCTCTGCCCTCTGGGGCAATCGTCTCGGCCGCAAGAGGACTATCACATATGGGTGTCTCATCATGATCATCGGTGGTATTATTCAGGCGAGTACGTTTGGTGCCGCTCAACTTATAGTCGGTAGAATCATATCTGGTATTGGGAACGGTACGAAGCCATGAATCAGTACACTACAGAGCGTTGTGTTTGCTGACGAGGGCTGTCAGGGATGAATACGTCGACGGTGCCAGTCTACGTATCGGAAACCTCCAAAAGCGCTGCTCGAGGAAGGTCTCTGGCTATTCAGATGTCAATAGTCATCGTAGGGCTGCCCCTGTCACTCTACTGGACCACTTACTGATTTCGGCCAGTTCGGTACTGTCGTTGCCTACTGGCTAGATTATGGCATGATTCGAGGTCAGATGGGAGAGGTAAGATGGCCCTGTCCTGACATAGAATTAGAAAGAACAGGTCCAGATTCTAATAGTTTCTCAAAGGTCGTTTGGCGCTTCCCGCTGGCATTTCAGGATGTTTTCGCTTTGGCCACCATTGCCATGATGCCTTTGGTTCCTGAGTCGCCCAGATGGCTTTATTCCCAAGGCAAGCGGCAGGAGGCTGTTGAGGCTCTTTGTCGCATAATGGACAAGCCTGAACGTGACAATGAAGTCTCTAATATCGTTGCGGAGATGCAGCAAGCCGTTTCTCTCGAGGAAAGTCACTCCAAGCTCAGTCTCCGTAGCATCTTCCTCGACAAGACGGATATGAAAAACGGCCGGCGTCTGCTGCTTTGCTTCCTCATCCAACTGTTTCAGCAGTTTACTGGAATTAATGTCATTGCATTCTACGGTATGAATCAGACCCCAGTAGCCTAGGATATGGCTGATACTAGGTACAGTCACCATTGTTCTTGAAACAAATGTCGGCCTAAGCCACGAAATGAGCAGCCTCGTCGCCGGGTTTATTCAGATTGCTTTCTGGGCTGGGACCTTCCCACCCATGTTCTTGCTGGATAGATTGGGTCGCCGCAAAGTACTCATGTACGGGTCAACAATACTCTGCATCTCGATGGTGCTATTCACAGTCGGCATAGCACTCGCAACCCCAGCCTCCCCCCGTCTTGCACTTGGCATGTTAATCATTTATGAGTTCTCGTTCGGCATGTCGTGGAATAGTGTCCCTTGGCTCTATGCCCCAGAGATCACACCTTTAAATCTTCGCCATGTCGGGGCCGCCGTAGGATGTTTCTCGGAGTGGCTCTGGACCTTTGTAAGAAAGTCCAGTCTCTGCTTAAAAGACTCAACGAGAGGGGAACCGTGCTAACACTTGACTACCTCCTAGGTTATCGCAATCATGACTCCTGCTGCCATTGCCAACACGGGCTGGAAGATCTATCTATTATTCTGCATTATGATGACTTTGAGCATCCCATTTGTGTACTTCTTCTTGCCAGAGGTAAGGTCTTTATTATTTCGCTTTACTCCGATCATGCTGTCCTGTGCTAATACCTGAATCAGACAAGTGGAAAGTCTCTAGAAGAAATCGACTACATCTTCGTCAAAGATGGAGCTCCACATAGTGAGCCATATGCAACGTCACGATCGTCAGTTGACATCGAGATGAAGACGGAAGGTCGCAGCAACCAGGTGGAAAATGTGTAGAGATTGAATGACCATGTCTTTGGTTTAGGAAAGACAGTCAACCATGCCTGTATGGCGTCCGGTCCTCCAGTAGTTCCCCTAGATAACATGGATCTAGAATCACAGGAGCATACATCTGATGCGAGCTCGCATCTACAAGGCATACCCTTTCTATTTCTTCATACGACTTTTCTGACTTCTGTAGCCTCTAGGTTGAGATTTATATGATTTTAGGCATTGATTATCGAGCAATCAATACCCTGTAGGCATTAAGTACATTTTGTAAACTTAACTCTGGGGTCTCATAGAAAGCATAATACATTCCAATAGACAAATTCTACGTCGACGCTATAAACGGCTATCTAAATCCTGCCACGAGCGAGGAACTTATCTGGAATATCTACCCATTTACAACGTAGGTATTCGGCCAGATTCTTCCCTAACACATCATAGGTAGAGCTCGAAGACACTCCACGATCGAGGTGGTCCTTGAGCAGGAAGTGAACAGCTATAATAAACTTAGCATTCCTCACAGAACGAGATCAAACATCAGTTGACTTACCCCAGAGATGTGGCAGCTCGAAGCGAAAGATGGCTTGTCCAGAATCATCCCGGCCCAGCAATTCTCGCACTCTTTCGACGGTAAGCAGCGACCGTAGCCAGTCCCATTCATCCTGGTGCCGGACAAAAAAGCCAACATTGCAGTCAGACCCTTTATCACCCGAGCGAGCATGGACGACGTAACCCAACGGCGCTCGGGTGGTGGGGCCAAACACATCAAGGTTATAAGGGCTCTTAGTTTCGTACGAGGATTGGTCATACTGGAATGGAACGGTATCCTGCGGAGGGTCAATGTTAATACTTGTCCCCTTGAAGGGTAGATGACAGATATGGCGGATCTGGCCCTGGGGGAAGATAGAGACAAAGTATTCGTAATATGGCTTTGGTGCAGCTTGACGTGCATCTACCGCGAAGGTCGCCCCAGGGTAACTCTGCATGATCGTGTCTGTACATGGCCGCAAGAATTTGGCCTGGGAAAGAGCGTTCTCGGAGCGAGCCTGTGCGAAAATACGCACGTCAACAGTGGCCGCATCCTGGTTCGATGGGTCTGAGGGGCAGGAACCGTTGACGCGGAATTTCAGCGTATGATACAGCGACTCGTCTAGGAGATGCCGAACTTGCCTCTCAAGCAGGGCCGCCTTCTCCTCAATATCGAGTCCACAGAGGAAGTAGTGCACCTCTGCTTGGAAGCCGCCGTGTGCGGTGATTCCAACCTTGGTAGTTGGTGGAGGCTTAATGCTCTTCACATTCGAGACACGACTAAATTTCTGGTTAGGGGGACATTCAGTATGGACGCCGGATCATCATACACTCTGTTCGCGCCCTCATTCTCCATTATAATCTCGTCGAGTACAGCAACAACGTCAGGGTTGTAGTACAGCGGGCCCTGGATCTCATAGACCAACTGCGCCTTGCAGGTTTCGGCCGTCACCATGCCATCTTTGCCCTCCTGCATAGTAACCACAAATTCGCCGCCCTCGTGAATTTCCACGATCGGGAAAGCAACGTCAAGTGACGACCCGGGCAGAGACTTGAAGCCCGAGAAGTTTCCTCCAGTCACATAGGTGGAGCATTCTAAGAAGTGACCGGCTACGAAAGCATGGGCCAGTCGATCATAGTCTTCACGTTTCCAGTTGTGATAGTAGGCAGCGCAGCCAATTGTAGGAGAGGCATCAGTCACCCGGCCACAGAGCACAATGTCAGCTCCTTGTCTGAGTGCCTCAGTGATGCCCCAAGCTCCCAGATAGGCTTGGGCGTAGACTGGTGTGAACTCCCAGTCCAAGAGGTGTTGGCCTGGGGTATTGGTTATTAGCCACCGTACAACTCACCTAGAGTCCAGAAGGTAGGTATTCCTTACCAGTAGTGAGGTTCTTGAAACCATTTCCTGACTTGAAGGACTGCTGGAAAAGGTCCGTGACCTCATCGCCTTCAATCCAGGCAACTTTCAGGTCCAACCTCTTCGACTGGATAACTTGAGCCAAGGTGTCCAGCAATTTTTTGGTGTCACTCGCACCGGCATTGACAGCAATCCGAATTTTGCGTGCGGCGATGTCTTCTAATGCAGGTACAATAGCCTCCATAAATGAATGCTCAAACTCGGTGGACAGTGGATTTCCCGTGGACTTCGCTCCGCCTCGAGTTGTCATGTTGTATTCGGACATCCAGTCACCGACAATGAATTGGACGTCTTCATGCTTGGCCAGTTCAGCCAAACCGTGTCTCCGGTCCGTAACGGATCCAGAGGCTGATGCAATGCGTAGGGTTGAGGTTGACATGTCGACGGTCCCGAATGTTCAGAGTTCGCTTTGGCGGCCTCTGTCTCCGGGAGATAGTCCTCATGATGGCGTGTTCTTAAACTGATTCAGGCTCATTGCCGGCAATGGTGGAACGCGGGGTGGTTTGTCCAAATGGCATTTGGATGTACTGGACCTGAGCTCGGACCGAAGTTGGACAGAGCCAATGGCAGCCGGTGCCGTTTTCCCGGTTAACCGTCGCCATGACTCAGGATCACATTGTCATGAGCTGGCATGACACTATCACGTGAACCAGTGGATAGACGACTACTATACAAGACGACTCGACTGGGCATGGCTTTATTATCCGTCTCATCTATTCTCAGCTACTAGTAGTTCATATTAATCAACACTGTTTTGGGCTCCGTATACGCCATTAGCGCATTCACCCCAAGCTCCCGTCCCAGCCCACTCTCTTTTGTCCCTCCAAACGGACACGAGAAATGGATGGTGCTGATGCAATTGATGCCAACTACTCCCGAGTCAAATCCTGAGCCCATTCGCAAGGCGCGGTTGATATCCTGTGTAAAGACGCCCGCCATCAGTCCGTATTTACTCGCGTTAGACCGGGCGAGGACTTCCTCTTCAGTCCTGAATTTGTTGATCACAACGACGGGGCCGAAGATTTCTTCTTTGTAAATGGACGCATTCGGCTCTGTGTCGGTAAAGATTGCCGGTTCAATATAGTAGCCCTGTACATTATGAGCACTTAAGGATCTTCCAACGACTCCGCGCCCGATAACTGACCTTTGAAAAGAGTGGCTTTCCCCCAACCAACAACGTGCCTTGATCCTCCTGTTGTGCACTATCGATAATCCCCATGATGCGATCATACTGAGCTTTGTCAACCACAGGTCCCAGTTCCGATCCAGGGGCATCAGGATCTCCAATGACGGCGCGCTTAGCCTCGAAAGCTTCTTGATACGCAGCTATGAACTTGTCGTAGATCCCTTCCTGGACGTAGACTCGCGAGGCCGCAAAACAAATCTGTCCCGAGTTTTTCGTCAAACCATTCACGCACCTGAACCATTAGCTGTGTATGTCATTGCAGGTGCCGTGGCAACTCACCACTGTACTGCATTCAGTAAATCTGCATCGTCAAACACAACTGCGGGACTTTTGCCGCCGAGCTCCAGAGTGCATCGTTTGAGGTTGCTTTTGGCAGCTAAAACTTGCACTGCCTTTCCGGTGGCCACACTGCCGGTAAAGCTAACTTTGGCCACTTCCATGTGGCTAGCCAGAAGTGCTCCGGTGCTCCCATCCCCGGGAAGTACTTGGAAGACGCCCGGAGGAAACCCAGCCTCGAGAACGAGCTTGCCCAGTGCCGTCGCCATCAACGGGGTTTTCTCGCTGGGTTTGAGGATGAAGACGTTGCCCGCAGCTAGAGCAGGGGCTGCTTTGAGACCGACTGAAGCTAATGGACCATTCCATGGGATGATTCTGCAGACAAGTATAAGTTTCCATTTTCTATTCTTAGGAGTAATAAAGTTCCTGTTGACCAGGAGACATACCCAGCCACGACTCCCAGAGGCTCATTCCGTACAATCTTGTAAAAACCATCGTCGGCAGGGAAGGACTGGCCTGCGAATTTGTCGATCCATCCTGCATAATCTTCTGAGGATCAGAATTTATTCCGACATTCGTCTGCGTTGGACACTTGATATAGTAAAACTTACAGCGAAACGATCCGATTGCGGTTCCAATCTCGGACTTGCCGAATGGCAAATAGGGGGCTCCAAGTGTAAGTCGCGTCAGATGCGCGAGGTACTCTTGGTTTGCCTCGAGAAGGTCGGCAAACCGCAGCAGGATCTTCTGGCGCTCAGGGAAAGTCATGCGGCGCCATTCAGACCCAGCGGCAAATGCGTCATTGGCGACGCGAACTGTACTGTCAACATCATCTGGACCGGCAACGGGAATCTGATCGCTGACAAGCTGGCCAGTGGCTGGGTTATAGACGGAAATCCTAACGTTTGGCTAACATTAACGTACTGAAAGTGTTTTTTTTTTTGCTGGACGGAGAATTGGACGCGTCTCACTTTTTGTTATTGAGGCAGTCCACGTACTGCGGAAAGAACCGGTGATTAGCGGGTTGACTCGGGGATAGTAGTTGCAGTTCTTTGCTCGCTTACACCGTTGTTGATGAAGAGTTGGGTTAAATGATGCTCCAACTCCATTGTCATTGTTACTTCAATTTGAGTTGTTCAAAGCTGTTGTATTTTCTCTTCAGCGAAAGTTGAAACCAGAGGCGATATAGATATAGCGGGACTGTGCTGTTATGCTAAGTAATTCGATGACTGAAATATATATATATCCTGCACGAGTTCCCACTTAAAACCAAGATAGCCGGGATCAACACCGTGGAAGGTCCTGAGTCATGACCATTACATGTACACTCAAGAATCATAAAATCAGTATATTATCAGTTAGTCCCGCAAACAACTTTACTGAATAGACTAGCCAGTAGATCGTGATACCACATACTCTTACAGAGCAGCTGTAGTGGTATTTGGTTATGCGGGGTGCATACGGGATTAGATTACTTAAGCCGGAGTTGTGCTGTCATGATTCAGGGTTGCCCCGCCACGGCACCTTCACCTACAACACCAATCCAGCTGCTTGCAAGTGACTGACTCTTGCTCTTCACCCTGTGAAAACCTGACACAGCATGCTTGAAACTGAACAATGACAAACTCCGGGCCCAATCCCCCCCAAACACGAAGAAATCGAAAAGTCTCGGCCTTGACCGCTCAACAGGCCCAGCACAAGCGCGATCTCGATCGCAGGGCACAGCGCGCCTTACGTCAACGCGTCAAATCACGTCTTCAAGACCTCGAAGATGATTTGGCACGTGCAAAGACCGATTGTTCCGTTCGCGAACGGAAATTGATGGATGAGGTCCACCTACTGCGTGAGGAGAATCGAGAATTAAGATCCTATCTGGACAGCATCGGCCAGTTCGCACTCAACGGGGCTGCCGAGACAGACCACAAAAATAACACAGGGATCGATGATACTGCAAGCCCGGACCCGGATCGGGCCACAACAGAGACTGAGGGAGAGCCTATACTGGGTAAGATATCCGCCTTGCCGTCCTCATCACTTTTGACAGAAACCTTGTGGCTCACCACTTTGTTTCCCCCAGAAAATGATGATCTGCGCGGAGCGGCCTACGACGAGCCTCAACGAGAACAAGCCTTGGTGGAGGACACGGACCGTGTTCTGATGCAGTCAATGGGAGACATCGATAGCAATGAGCATACGCGTGCTCAGTCGGGCCAAGGTATGACGACAAGTGCTTACACAGCCTCCGCAAACATGTCCATGGGCCACCCTCGCCTTCCGAGCCCCGAAACCGAAGCATCGTTGAGCCGACACCGAATGAGACAATTCGCGGAATCTCGTGGTAAGGAGACAAATCTCTCGGTGAAGAATGACACGGGGTCTGATGGTCTCTACAGGCGAACGCATGCAACAGGTATCCCAGAGTCTGCCACAACCAATCCTGGCCTCACCTCACAGCATTTCAAGGCCAATCTGGCCATCGCTATCCCACCCGACGATATACCAACCACCACTCACCACGGGGATTGCAGCTGTATTGCCAAAGCATACATCTGCGACGTGTCCATTGGACCAGATACTCCTCGATTTCATCGACTCCCGGCGGTCCATGGTGGCCAAGGGATACGATGTAGATTCCGTCCTAGGACCGATTCAACCATCTTTACAAGCAATTCTACATCCTGGGCCCCCAAGTCCGGAGGTTCACGCGGCGAGTCGGGTGTTGGGTGAAGTTCTTACGACCTTCCCTTATGTCGCGAGTCCCCAAAAACTGGCGTTCATGTTTGTAATGTATCGGACAATGCGAGTACGTCCTCTTTCCCATTGCCTGTTGTGATACAAACTTACTCCGCATAGTGGCAAATATCACCGACAGATGCCAACTACGAACAGATGCCTCGCTGGCTCCGACCGACTGCTATGCAGATCACCGTGCCACACGCTTCGTGGATTGATAATATTCCCTGGTATGTACGGAGATTGCTAAACCGATACCTACTGACTTTGTCCCTTTGAAAGGCCTCGTGTGCGTGACCTGCTCATTGAACATCCCGAGAAATATCCATTCGCTGCCTTCTCCGAGCTTTACTCGCAGAATATCACCGTCAACTGGCCATACGAGGACATGGATACCGTCTCCACCCACGCGGAGAACATACAATTTAATAATATTTTTGAAAAACACGTCCGCAAGCTATCCAACTGGACAGTTTCGGAACCCTTTAAAGATTATTTGCCGGAGATGATACCAGCGATCTACGAGAAAGATTGAGCGACGATTTACACGGGCAGGGCCTAAGCACCAAAATGTGGTGACATCTAATTCAGAGCTATGTTTTGGTGGAAAAATTCTTTACTGAACGGATAGTCGATGTACCCGATCGGGGACTTGGGCGTATAAAAGGTGGCCCGCTGGTACTGATTCAACGCGATACACTTGGCGAGTCGGAATGGGAGATCAGGGTTGGCGAGGAAGTGGCGACCAAATGCAATCGCGATTTCATGAGGCTTATAAGCCTTGATTGTCTGCTCTGCTGACTCTGCAGTGAACCCGCCGGCCAGGATGATTACACGACCGCTGCCATAGGCGTCAAGTAGGAAATCATGTTCTTCATGGTCACCCTCAACTGTCGTGGAGCCTGATATGCGCGGCTCAACCACATGTAGGTAGGCAAGGTTCAATGTGCGCAAGCTTTCCACCAGGTCAGTGAACTGAGGTTGAAAGTTTTGCATGCGCATTCCCTGGAAGGTGCTCCAAGGACTGATTCGGTACCCGGTTCGATGGGCACCGATCGCAGCACTCACTGCGCTGGCCACCTCCATCCCAAATCGCGATCGATTTTCAACACTACCACCCCATTGGTCGTCTCGGTTATTGCAGGTGTCCTGCAGGAATTGATCGCATAAGTAGCCATTGGCGCCGTGGATCTCCACGCCATCGAATCCAGCTGTAATTGCATTCCTCGCGGCGGTTGCATAGTCTGCAATCCAGCTTCTGATTTCCTCCTCAGATAATGGTCTCGGAATTGCACTCGTCTCTGTTATTGGAAGATTTCCGCTCGAAATGACCTCATTGCCATCTTTGGCCAGAACTTCTGGGTTGGCTGCACGCCCTAGTGCCCAGAGTTGACAAAAGATGTAGCTGTCGCGTGCATGGACGGCATCTGTAATTGTTTTCCACTGCTGAATTTGGGCTTCACTCCAGATGCCTGGAACGTTATTCGTGCCTCCTGCCCGGGCGGAGATGAAGGTGCCTTCACTGACGAGTAGAGTCCCAGGGACGCTCGCCCGTTGCCCGTAGTACTCGCGTGAAATATCCAGAGGCACGTGGTCGTCGTCGGCACGATTGCGAGTCAGCGGGGCCATGACAACCCGATGTTTAACATCGAGCTCGCCAATCCGGAGAGGCGACGTGAGATTGGGAATGTCCATGCTGAATCGGGTCGGGAAACAAATAGGTAGACCGAGACAAAATTCGATGCTGAAGGACCATCTGAGAGTCCGGTCCGACCTTTTAATATCGCGCCCGTGATTCAGTCAAGTGGCCAACATTTTCTGCTTTTTGCCAGGAAGCTGAAAGAAACAAAGTTGATTGTCAGGCAGCAATATGATGGTCCACCCCTCTTGGACATTTGGACAGGAAGTTTACCGACTGGACCGATCTCAATCTGGTTCCGCGGAGTATTGTCCAGCCCCACTTTGCGTGGACAAGGCACGAGTCATGGCTGTGTGTGTGAAGACATGAGTCAGGGCAAGTTATTGCTTGGAGGTTGTGCGGGGCGAGATAGACAGACCATTGAATGGGTCTATACTTTTTATACTTCGCAGGATAGGTGATACTTATACTGCAAGGAATTCTATACTTTGCCGCAAGTAACACTGCCTCTTCTCCTGTTGAGATCTACCCACTACTCCGGGCAGACCCATCATCAACATGAAGGGCACAATGCGCGCGGCACAATACAACACAGTACGTGTTTTTCTGCAACAAACTTTCCCTATGAATTATGCTAACGGAAGAAGACAACCAACAAGGTAGAAGTCAATGAGGTCCCTATTCCGGAACCCGAGGAGAACGAAGTTCTGATTAAGAATGTCTGTGCATCGCTTTGCCATTCGGATTTGGTAAGTTACTGGCCCCTCTCCCCTGGTCTGCTCGGTAGAATTGAAAATTACTGACCGATACAGATGTTATTCTGGGGCCATACAGCGGAAAAACCACCGACAGAGAAGGTTACCATTGGGCATGAGAATACTGGTATTGTTGTGGCAATTGGAAGCAAAGTGACTGGTTTCCAAGTCGGGGACAAAGTCGGCTGCTTGGGGTGCAGTTATGCCTGCTGTATGTTGATTGAGCCGTGGCTCCCGAAAACAAATGCTAACCGTTACAACGTCAACGTGAAGATGACTGTGAAGGATGCCTTACTCATAACCTCTTCTGCAAAGAGGGAACCGGACGTCTCCACGGGTTCACGACCGATGGCCATTTTGCAGAGTATTCCCTGGCAGATTATCGCAACACCATGGTGCTGCCGGACGGTATTGATATGGTTGCAACAGCACCACTCTTTTGCGCTGGAGTTACAGGTTCGTTCTTTCCTGCTTTGCTTTGGGTAATTCAGGGTAATTAAAGGCAAGCTTAGCATACCATGCGGTCAAACAATGCGATCTCAAGGCCGGCCAATGGCTGGCGGTCATCGGCTGCGGAGGATTGGGCCATTTGGGTAACTCGGTCCCGCTTCTTGTAGATTCTGCTTTGATGTATTAACCGGCCCGAATAGCAATCCAGTATGCCAAATCCATGGGCCTCAAAGTGATCGGTATCGACATATCAGATGCGCAGCTGCAGTCTGCCAGAGAGCTAGGGGTTGATATCACATACAATTCTCTCAGCGATGCAGAATTCTCCCGGAAGCTGATTGCACTCACGGATGGTGGAGCACATGCAGCAGCAGTTTTTAGTGGCTCAAACGCAGCGTATACAACTGCTCCAACGGTATTAAGGTGAGGCACTTTGGTCATCAGTAGCTCTCCTCTAAGTTCCTAACGGTATCATTCAGGATCAACGGACTCATGATAGTCGTTGGTATTCCAAAGGCCAACCTCTCCATAAATGCACTCGATATTCTGTTGGGTAAATATCGCATCAAGGGAGTGAGCAGCGGCACTCCTCAACGAATGAGGGAGCCGATCGAATTCAGCCATACGCACGGAATCAAGCCCCAACTGACTACGTTCAACGACTTGGATGATATCCATTCCACCATCGAGATGATGCAAACTGGGAAAACTGCCGGTCGTCTTGGAATAGTGTTTAAGTAGGACTTCGCTTAAAAGTACACAAATGTATAGGAAGTTCATCCTTGGAAGCACTGTATTGGCAAGTGAATTTGCTCTAGTCTTACGTATATTCTTCGACCTTCCCTGCATCTGGGAAGTCAGTACTGCGGATCAATCCATCAAACTCGTCCAATTCCTTCAGCATCGCCAAACACTGATTTCTCACGATCCGGCCAGCATCCGTTCCCAGAACCACACGGAGTGGGATCTCCATAGTCTCTGTTACTGACCCTTCCCGCCTCACCACATCCAAGATCCGCTCAACAGCCTGACTTGGATCCCCTGGCTGCTTACCATTTGTCTCAGTTTGTCGGTCTGCCAAGGCCTTCACTGGTGCATCGTAGTCATCTATCGACGGAGATGGACGAGTAATCCTCCGGCGGCCGTCAGCCAGGATGTTTGTACGAAACTGCCCGAGAACAATGAGGTGGAATCTGATTCCGAGAGGGAGCACCTCACTCTGGAGGCTTTCTACCGCTCCTAAGCACGATGTTGTTAGTTAGACTGTACGTGAAATACTACCTTAAGCACCAAAAGGAAGAATCTGTACCTTCCAAGGCAAATTTCGAGGCACTATAAGGACCTCCCGCTGCGACGCCCAGCCAGCCTGCGATGCTACTCATGAATATGATAGTTCCCGACCGGCGAGACCGCATATGAGGTAAGAATGCTCGAGTGACATCGATTTGCCCGAAGACATTGGTCCGAAATTGCTCGAGCACTTCGTCGTGGCTAACATAAAGGGCAACATCAATGAGACACAGCAATTTCAGCGGGTACGAACAAGTATCGATTCCTGTACCTACCTCACCTCCTCCCAGACACCGGACTGAACGTATCCGGCATTGTTTACCAGGACGTCGATCTGACCGAAGTGATTGACAGCCTCAGACGCTTTCTTCTGTAAATTGTCCTGAAAGTCCGTCACGTCAAGCTGTAGAACGTATACGTCCTTTGTGGACCAAAGCCCCTCTAGGGAAGCTACGTTTCGTGCCGTTGCAACGACTTTATCTCCTCGGGCGAGGATGGCCGAGACAAAGAACTGACCGAAGCCAGAAGTGCAACCTGTGATGAGCCACAAGAGGGGCTGGGTAGCGAAGGGTTTGGGCATTATTTCTGAGCGTGGCGTCTGAATTAGCAGCAACAAGGATGTGATCTCGACTGCTAAGGCTGCAGGTGCTTTTTATAAAATGTGAATTCTTCTGGACTGACTCATGGACCTCGGGAATAAATCATCACATATTCGGCTAGCTAACTAGCGTCGGTCCCAAATACCGACCTACAGTATGACTATTTCTTCTTGCTAAGCCCATCCTTGCCCCCAATTGCCCTGGACGCATCCCCAACCACCAAGTTCTCGTATCCAACCATATAGGTCATCGGCAGTTTCATAAACAACTGACAGTCATCTGCCAAAGCCGACTTGTATTCCTCGCTACTAGAAAATGCCAGCCAATCATCCCATGTCCGGACCCAGAGTTGCGCACATGCATCGTAATTAAGGACGCCCTCTGCAAGGCTTCGAGCCCGTTCTTTCATTTCCGGGGTTTGGTGGTGCTGCCGATATGCGTTAGTTTTAATTTATCGTTTCTTTTCTTTTTACCCGGCTTGATTCGAGGTAATGGGCTGGCTCACCTGAACATAGCGAAGAATGTGGCCTTGGAACGCCTGAGTGGCCACAGCAAGGTCGGCATGGACGGTCTGCCAGTGCTCAAAGAATGTGTTGTACGTGATACCTTCTTTCTTACTGAAAAACACGGAGACTTTAATAGCCGGTTGGAAGTTGGGCTCGGCGTCGTAGCTGAGCTCACTATGTTTGAACTCGTGGTTGATTCTGGTACTGGACATGGTAGGCGAGCAGAGAAGAGGCTTGCAAGTTGAGTAGAACTTGACCTTTGGGAAAGACAAGGACAGATTCGAAGGGATTTATAGATAGAGTAGATAATGCAGCAACGGTAGGTAACTACTTTGGTCTCAATGAAGAGTGGCTACGAGTCAGGCCTTGACGGTCAGAATGTCACCATAACTACTTTAAAGACATTAGTAATTCTGAAATGACTCATATTAAGCTGTTATATCCCACTCTACTACATCAAATGTGCCCGGCATAGAGGCAGTCAAGTCCGGCTAACGAAATGGACAGAGGCAGTCTTATCTGGACCTGGACCGAGGAATCCGGGCTGCTCCGATTTATATCCTGGTAAGTTACTTAAACATGGAATTATTCTTCTCTTTCTTCTCTATCGCCTAGCTAGTAGTGAACGAATCTGGTGGTGATATCCAACCCCAAGTCTCTGTGAACAGCGAATCACTAGCCAGCAAAGTAGTGGAAGGGGAGATATCTAAGCATTCCTCCAACATATCAAGTCCCTCCATCGCAGGAGCTCCAAGTAGCTGAGCCCCGGTATCTGGTCCAACACTTGAGCTTACTGGTGGTGCGTTACTGGGATCCAAACGCGCACGCTTATTCAAGGCGCTGTTGTAGTCATGGTGGTTGTCTGGTCGCGACCGGTTGCCTTCACTTCGCGCCAACTCCGATTTTATTGATGTGATAATCTCTAGAGCACGAAGAGCATTCCTGTAGGCTTGTCCAATCTCAGAGAGTACCTGACAGCTGATCTGCAAGAATCGACGTGCTGCTGTCCGCACAGCTTCGCATGGAGCAAAGTAGACATTGTGAATGTGGACCAACGCCGCAGTGAAGACCAAATGGACGGTGTGGATATTCATCTGTCTGGCGCCATGATGAGATCGGTATGTTTGTAGGAGGTTGACAAGTGAGACTGCAGCATTTGTGCATGCCGTGTGGCTTTCCTCCATATCGGCTGGCGTCAGCCCGGGGAGCCTCTGATACAGGCCGTACGTGAACGGTCTATCGATCACCACCAAGATCGCGTAGTATTGCATGCTACCAAAACTGGGTCAATAGACTGGGCCTGCATTGACTGAATAGTAACTCACTGAAGCTGTAGCACATGGGATGGTCGCAGAGGTTGCTGCTCCCCGTCACGAAGAGCAATGGAGGATGGAAGGCTTTCTGCCCAAGAGAGCAAGTCGTCCCTGAGTTTGCGGGCAGCTCCATGGAGTGCTTTGATTTCTGACCCATCTGGATATGGAGAGTTGTATCTGTTATCACTGGTTATTAGCTGTACACACATACTCGTTTGTTTTAACTTTACGTGGTAGAACTTACAAGACTCGGCGAATATGCGACATTTTGCGACATAGGGAGACGGTGTATTGAGCAACTTCACCTAGAAGCGACGGCAGTCCTGGAGGATTTGGGCTATTGGTTTCATCTATGTATGGTTGCCAGAGAGGCGCAGTCCTCTCGGCGACATCGCTCGCTCTCAGCGGCTCCACGAATATATGCTTCTCGTCGAGAGATTCGGGGCGACCAACATAGAAACTCCACATGCTTCGAATCATTATTAGCCAATTGACAATAGATAATCGATACCAGGGTTAGAATCATCTTACCGATCGTGGATGTAAGCACCCCAGAAGATAATGCTGCGGAGCCTCATCTCGGTTGCGTCGAGCAGATCTCTCCGGATAGAAGCAGAGGGCTTCAAATGTAGGCCGAGGTCGATTGCCAGCCTCATGGCCATACCTAACGAGCACCATGAGCGCATTTAGTGATTTTCTCCATCGTGATATAGGAGCTTCCTAGCATACCGCTATAGAGCCATCCTCGTGCATCCCTAGTCAGAAATGCCTCCACGCCGCTCAAAATAACCAAGGCCTGCACAGTACACAGACCCGGTGTGTCCATTTCTACCTCCAGAAGGGCCTTTGCTCGACTGCTGAAGAACTCGGCTAGAGATTCAGGCAACCCGCGAGGATGCCGACGTGTAAGTGCTGCTCCCACTGCACACCTGGGGATTTGTCAACGGCACTGTTCAAAGAACTTGAACGGATTGTTACCGTACATTGCGTTTGTTAACAATTCTGAGTAACGATGTGTTGGTCTGCCGGTTGCGCGGTAGTTTGCCCGTTCTGTGTAGTAAATGTCTTGGTCGACCACCGGGATGTTAGGGTTTTCCCAGCAGAAGTACAGGCGCAAGAGGTGATCTTCTAGCTCCTGCGGTACTGGACCGTTTAACCCCCCTTGTCGGAGGATCTCCCTTTCTTTGCCGTATACCGAGCGAATCTTGGAGTCGGTCAGGGAGAATAGCCCAACGTGTTGGATATGCAGGTTAGAGGTAGCCCCAAAGAACCGAACTTGTCCGTCGTCAGCCAGCTGCAGTGAGCCGAATCGCTCACTCAGCACATTCAAGTCGCTATCCGTATCATCGAGAGGCACCGATAGTGCAGAGATTGCTCGATCGCTGGTCTCTCCCCAGGAACTCTCGTCGTGGGAAACGGGGGTCTGAATGATCGGATTGGGGTTTATTATATAGTCGGGCGCGGAATAGTTATCCAGCTGTGGTGGCAATGGCATGCCATTCTGCAAGAGAACTGACTCCAACGACTGGGTATACTGCTCTAAGCGTGTATATCGCTCTTTTGAAGGCACTGTTCGCTTATCGACCGCCTGCGGCATCATACACTCCTGGTTATGAAGGCGGCAGTTCGCACATTGTGGCCGCGCACCGTCACATTTGGTCTTTCGTTGGCGACATCCAGTGCAAGCACGGGTGATGTGCTTGGTCGGGCGGATGCTTTTCCTGTTTGATCGTGAATCCATTCCAAACGGTGCACGGGTCTTTTTGCGATTATCCGGGGTAGGCGGGGGGAGTCTGGGGGGAGTCTGGGGGACGGAGATGAGGAAGATGCCAATATCGAGCATCAGTGGCACGAGTCACGTCACAGCCGTCATGTCATGGTGCTTATCTTGTTATCTTGCTGCTGATCTTCGGCTGGACAAAACGCTTGTCCAGGCCGAGGCTTTTCACCGCTTCGTGGGGATTTGTACGGCTGGTTTACATGACGACGCGGGGAAATAGTCAAGTTAGAGTCTCTTCAGATATTTCATGTGTTTGTTTTGACAAAATTGCCGATTTTCATTTTGTCTTCATTTTTTGAAGGAACAGTGCATTCATCCATATACAGGTATATACCCTAAAGTAAGAAACGGCGCCTTTCACAGGCATGGCGGCTCCAATGCAGCAGCTCGCACAGGCATGTCTTCCAGCATACACATGTCCGCCCGGGACCAAGATGTACTTACTGAACCTGGGCGCATTGAACGTTGACGACGCCTGGTACGTATATTGACCATCGTTCCACATTCGCCGTATCGTCACTAACAACCGACTATAGGCTTCTTCTAGGCGCTAATGGAAGCTCGGCGAGTAATCCGAATCCTCCCAGCAAGCGAAGGGACTTGATGTTGATTGCCGGGCTCATCGATCACCCGGAGATGGGATTGATATTATTTGAAACAGGAAGTGCAGAGGACGTACAGAGAGTAGGTGCGACAGATTCTGTACCCTTGCCTAACATTTACTCAGCTCGTACCTTGTTCTATAGCAATGGGGTCCAGATGCAGTAGACCTGTTCCCACGGACACAATACGAAGAACACCATCGCCTACCGGCTGCCATTGAGGGCGTCGGGTATAATATCAAAGACGTGAAAGCGGTAATAATGGGACATTTACACTTGGACCATGCAGGTGGGCTGGAACATTTTAAAAATACCGGAGTGCCCATATATGTTCATGAAGAAGAGTTCAAGCACGCTTGCTGGGCGGCAGGGACGAACTCGGACGCTGGATTGTACCTGTGAGTGACCTCAAATAACAGTAAGAACCCATTTGACACATTTAGGAAACTGACTTGCATTTAACTATGTAGGGGCGATTATCTCAAGCTAGATAATACGCTGAACTGGCAGACCTTCAACGACGCCCAGCTGGATCTCTGTACCGGGGTCACCCTGTATCATTGTCCCGGCCACACCCCTGGCCTCTGCATTATGCAGGTGAATCTTCCGCAGGATGGGACCTTTATCTGGACCACCGATCAGTATCATATACGAGAAAATTACGAATTAGATCAAGCCCATGGGTGGTTGCTGAGAGATTATCGGAAGTGGGTAGAGAGTGGGAAGTTCATTCGGCGTTTACAAAGGCTGTTCTCCGCTCGTTTGATATTCGGCCATGACTATGAGACTGCAGAGGAGCTGATAAAGGATAAGAAAGTGTATCAATAGCGCATAGCCTGTGATTTGTATGAGGTGGTTATTTGCGTCACTATAAAGTCCGGTGGATTTCCTTGTTTTCTTTTGTTCGATCTTGTGATCGATCGGGCTGTTCAGTGCCCACTGACCTCTGACGTTATTAAATTGGTAGGCCATTGACGCCGGAACGTTCGCATTAACTCCAGCTGCTGCAATAAAGACGCCGAAGTATCGAACACCAGAGTTGCTTGCAAAGCCCATGTTTCCACGCAAGATAACGGGTAGAAAACAGAATATAGAGTAGGTAACGGTTGTGAGACAGCTTTACATATCTATATTAGCTTTTCTCTGAGGGGTCCGGCAATCAGATGTCTATTAACTTACAAGAAGATCAAACCAAGGCCCCAAACCTTCAGGTCTGACGCAGGAAGGAGAAATCTGCGCAAGCTGAACGGTTCGGGCTTTGTGTCTGCGCGATCTCGGTCAACTCGTCGGAGTATAAAGGCGCACCCCTGCTCGTTGAGGAAGCCCCATGCTTTGTGACCTTTATCTGAAGGAGCACAGGCTCTTTGGGGATGGCATCGACCTAGCCCCCTGCGGCACCAACACGATGGGGGCAAGTTTCTTGAAACCTTTGGCATGCACATCGTGCAGACCCCAGATGGCAGCTGGACGAACTGGTCTGTTACTCGACGGATGACCCATGATAAGGGGCATCTGGTCGGCCCCATCATCCCTGAGCAGGACATCGGCATTACATCTCAGATGTGGAAGGACAAGGGATAGGATATGCCATGGGCCTTGTGTTTCGGTGTCCCCCCTGCAGCAATCATGGTCGGTGGCATGCCCATTCCCAAGTGGACCGACGAGGCACGCTTCATCGGGGTGTTGATCGGAAACCCTGTCGAGGTTGTGAAATGCGAAACAAACGATATTGGAGTGCCGGCGAACGCTGAAATCGTCTTTGGGGGAACGGTGTCTATCTCGGAGACTGCCCCTGAAGGCCCTATGATGGAATACCATGGACACGTCTGGCCGGACCAGCCCAAGAATGCTCTCTGTTCAAAGTCAACGCCATCACCTATCCAGAAGATCCGATCCTACCTATATGCATCAGTGGCCGAGCGACTCAGGAAAACTAACTGTATGGGTTGTGATGATTGCCGCAGAGCTCCTGAATATTTGTCAGGCTTCTGGCTTGCCCATCCAGAATGTGTGCTGTCCGTTTGACTCGCATGCTATCTGGTATGTGAGCCAGGTAGACCGGGCAAAGGCCCGTGCGTTGAATACCAACATGACCGAGCTCTGCACGAAAATAGGCCATGTGGTGTTCAGCTCAAAATTTGGCTGGTACATGGGCAAGGTCTTTTTGAGTCGGAGAAGACGTCGACCCAACAAGCCTGCGCGATGTCATTTGGGCAGAGTCGACGCGCTGCGAACCAGGCACAAGCGAGTTCCTGTTCGACGAGTATGAGAATATCCCTTTGATCCTCTATATCGGACACGGAGTGAAGCCGAAGCGCAACCACAAGAAGGTCGTCAGGTGCTGCATGCTGCCTGCTGGGTTTGAAGAACGAACACCTTGCGTGGAAAGTTGGTTCTTTCCAGGGCTCCTCTCCTGCTGATGTCCAGGCAGAGGTGGAGCGCAAGTGGGCGAAGTATGGATTTGCCAGTAATGTTGCTTGGTTGGCTCTCGTGTCGAATTCAAACGCAGTTAAAAATATCAATCAATGCAGTCGAGTTGATCTCTCATTCCCACTAACATCGTTGATTCCTCTCGCGTGTCGGAACAGCTCGCCGTCCTTTACTATTTCGAGAGGAATAACTCCAGTATGACGTCGTACATCGTGTTCAACTTATTAATATTCACGTTGTTTCAGCAGTTCGTGTTGTTCGCGGGTTGCTGCTCTGCAGGTGCATTCTCGCCGATCACCTCGTAAAGAACAAGGCCCAAGCGAGGAAAGACTGCCCTGTTTAGCAGAAGATGAGGATGACTACAATTCTTCAAGGCTGCGGTGGGTTGTCGATCGTGCATAAGCGATCTCGTATTTTGATTAGGCCCTGCTGATCGCCTGCGTCGCGTATACAAAATCCTATTTTTAGCTCGTTATTTCTGTGGACCTTTACGAGACCGTGGGGACTGACTGTGGACGATTAGGTATGGAATGAAGTTATGGAAATATGGTGATTGACCGGTATAAGTATCACGTCCTGCCCTACAACATTCTCATCATCAAGTCATTCAATTATCATATCTTGAAACAGTCCCCACTGCCCTACCCAGAATTACAACCATTCCACCATGCAGCTCACCAATCTGTTTATGACCCTCGCTGCGACCCTCTCTGTCGCCAACGCATACAAAGTCACCACCGATGGTCTCAACTGCCGCAAGGGTGCCTCGACGAGCGATGCCTCTGTCACTACATACGACAACGGCGAGGATGTCAACATCACCTGCCAGACTAATGGCGAAGACGTCCAGGGCAACACCATCTGGGACAAGACCGATGACGGCTGCTACGTCTCCGATTTCTACGTGAAGACCGGCTCAGATAGCATGGTCACCAAGGACTGCGACGGTGGCTCTGACAGCGGCAGCTCCTCCTACCAGGGCGAGATCAGTCGCAAGGAGATCCTCAAGCGTGCTGATTACTGGATCTCGCGCCACATCCCATACTCCATGAGCGCCTACTACTCCGACCCCGATGGCCGCAAATACCGCACCGACTGCTCGGGCTTCGTTAGCATGGCTCTCCATGCATCTGCCCCAGGTCTCAGCACCGTCAGCCTCCCGGATATTGCGAAGTCTATCTCGTGGGATGATCTCCAGCCCGGTGACTTTGTTGGCACCCTTGGATCCGGTACTGGCGGTGCTGATGGCCATGTCACTCTGTTCAAGTCCTGGACCGACAGCTCCAAGAAGAAGTACAATACCCTTGAGTGCCAGGGCACCTACGGCTGTGTTGCAGACAAGCGCGAGGTTGGGTGGACGGTTGGCAGCCACACGGCCAAGCCCTACCGCTACGAGAAGGTGAAGGATTAAGGAGATATCTGTATAGAAGTGCATCGGCTTCATATCATTCTTGTACATAGACTCGGCCTGATTAAGGATACTATCAATTATTAACAGAGTTCTCATCTTTGGTCTTGTCCCTGCTGCCAATTCACAGCGATTTTCTTGGAATTGCTTCAAAAGGAAATTCAATCACAGGAACTTGAAATTTATGCTCTGGTGCGAGTCGATAGCCAACATCGAGCACAACTAGATTCCCATCCAAGCCATCGTTGAGCACGACGCTCGACTCCCATCGTTTCCGTCAGGACAGCACCTGATCTCGTTCTACGCTTACCAGCCCCTTTTACTGCCAATTCATAGAGGTGTCTGCGCACGAGCCCCTTCCTGTATTCGGCGATCTGATCTCCGGTGCCCAGTGTGGGGAGAAATCTGGGGTAACTATTTAGAGCTACCCAGCATCGGGGCGGAACAGGCAGTCAGTCAACTAGCTGCTATTCTTGTTAGTATTCCGATTTACGGTATCAACTTGACATGGCGGTGCTCAGGCTAAGCAACTGCGGGGGCTCTCGGGGCATTATCGCTTGCTTCCTTATATCCATGGGCACCGTTAGCTTTGGATATCCTTCAGTCATTGTTGCATCAACACTCGCAAAGACCCCGTTTCTAAAATATATGGGCCTGGGGGACGATGATGGCATCTTTGCAGGCAAGGAAGGGTTGGCTGGAACCATTACGGGCCTCTTCCAGGTGCGTGGAGCTTATCCGACTAGTCGAGAGGCAGCGTGCTGATGGACTGCGCCTAGGTCGGTGCTGTTATAGGCATCTTTTGTGGCTGTGAGATCTCAGATAGATTTGGACGCAGAAGCGCATTGCTCTACTGCTCCATCATATCTATCATTGGCGGCATTGGTGTGACTGCCGCACAGAACATGGCCATGCTGCTCGTATTTCGCTTCTTCGCCGGAGCCGGTAGCTTTGCGTTTCTGGCATTGAGTACGTCCCAGTTCTTTTCCAGCATTCCCTTGTGGGTTAGCTAGTAACTGATAGTCTGCAGCGCCAGGATACGTCTCCGAATTGGCCGCACCCAACATGCGTGGTTTCCTCGGCGGCCTTTGTGGTGTGTTTATCGGACTCGGATACTGCAGTGGCGGTTTCATGGGACTCGCCTTTTACTATGCCGAGAATGAAACCTTGCAATGGCGCGGACCTCTGGGTATAGGAATCCTTTGGCCTCTGATCATGCTGCTCATTTGTCCGTTCGTCCCCGAGTCGCCGCGTTACCTGTTGATGAAGGGCAGGTCCGATGAGGCCTGGGATGTAGTGTCCCGACTTCGTGCTAGTCGGAGCGGCGAAGCACGGGCGTTTGCGCTGGCCGAGTTCTCTCAGATGAAGTAGCAGGCTGACTTCGACCGGGCCCTGGACGGCTCATGGCTGCAGCTGATCAGAAAGCCCTCGTATAGGAAGCGTCTGTTGCTGGCGTCTGGCATTTCCTTTCTTGGCCAGAGTACCGCGGTCCTCGTGCTGAATAACTACGTATAGTTCCTCGGAAGCAGTATCCGGACTGAACTAAACTTCCTTATAGGGGCCAATCTTCTATGCGGCACTCGGGTTTGGAACGCGCAACCAGCTTATTCTTGCAGCTGGGCGAGACGTCAGTAAGCTGAGACATCCCTTACCAAGGTCTGGCAGGTAGTATCCAAGGAATTAACGAAACTATAGTTGCTTTCCTCGGCAATATTGTCGGAGCTGCAGTTCTAGACAATATCGGCAGACGGCCCATGCTGCTTACCGGATTCGCAGGCTGTCTCATCACCCTCTGCGTTTTCGCAGCAGCGGTCGCCGAGTTTCAAAAGAATAATGCCATGGGGACTTTGGGCGTGGGAATGACCGCGCTCTTCGTGTTCCTGCTTTTCTATGCCTTGGGTGTTGACGCTCCAACATACGTCTTCATGAGTGAGATATTCCCCAGCCACATGAGGTCCAAGGGCATGGCCGTTGCAGTTGCCATATATGCATTATCAGCAATAGTCTACCTCCAGGTTACTCCTTTGGCTGTTGCGAACATCGGATGGAAATATTTTCTGGTATGTGAGCTGCTCAGGCATCCGTTATGTGTGATTGGGGCATGTTGTAACATTTCCCACATAGGTTTTCATCATCATTATGGCCATCGGATTGGTATGGATGTATTTCGAAATATTCGAGACCAAGCTTATCCCCCTTGAAGAGATGGCTGAGAAGTTTGGTGATACGGACGCGGTGGTTGTGCATCTGTCAGACGCCATGGCTGAGGCAGATTCGAAGAGAAGCGCCGTTGAACACCATGAGAGGCCTGGAGCAACGGAACAAAACAAGGTTCAAGACATGGCATCTACGGCCTAACAGAACCGTCGGCATAGAGCACTCGGGGATTTCAGAACCACTGTTTCCTTTTTGCATAACTCTATTCGGATGGGGAAATGCATACGACTCCATACCAGTGTGACATGCAGACTCGACATTCCATACATGGACGCATAAACATGTCGTATTCATTTATATTTGTAGAAGTCGCGTTTTGTCTTTACGCCCAGCCTATTTATACCAGACTCCACTGCCTTGCACAGCACCAATTCCAATATCTGATCCCGTTCCCGGTCTGAACATCCCGCAGATGGCCATTGCCCACTATACTCGGAATTTAATGTCAGGCCAGTAATGCGATGCTAATCTCCGGAGCACAAAGTGCCCATGTTGGCCAGGCCGTGAGATACTTCGTATATGTACATCTTCGGACCGCGTCAGAGAGCAATAAACGTTACGGGTTGAATATTTCTCTCCCTCTTCCCAGATTAACTGGGCATCAGGATCGCATTACACAGGCACGAATCAAATATAGACTTCTTTAAATACATAGCAAAACATTATCCCGAGGTCCATCTTTCATTCTCTGGCAAGGCAGGACATTATTTATCGAATCCATTCAAGTGTCTACCTTCCAAACACGGCGATGGTTTGGCGCTGCCAGCTCGGACATGACTTTCTGAGTCCACTTGGATTTGATAGACTTGGTCCACTGCTCTCCCCCGAGCCCGTTCTCCGGGTTATACTGATGAATGGCAACATAGGGCGCAGCAAACTCCGCATTGGCCCCAAACGTAGCCAGTCGCTTGTACCTACTCCCAGTACGCCAGCCTGGCACGTCCCGTAGAATAGGCATATGCTCCTCACGGTACCAGTCGTAGAAGTCTTCTATGATCTCTTCAGTCTCGATAGGCGACATTCCCACTGTCACCATGACAGTCCCTGCGGGGCGGACTCGGGGTTCAATGTCGTCCCTGGCGTTGAATTCAATACGCTCATACAGATGAAAGTCGGTCTGGTCAAGGCTGATACTCTCCTTCTCGATTAGACAAAGGGATTGGACGACTTCGTTGGTAATGAGACTGGTGTCCTCGATATGGTAGCTGTTCTCGTAGCGGTAGGTGTTTCCCTCTTTGACCTCGTCAGTAGCAGTAAGAACATCTACTGCAGACACGCCCGGTAGCCTGGAGAAGGCTTGTCTGCGCCACGATTCGAATGCTGCATCGTCGGTCGATGCTGGTTTCTCGAGTAGAACGCGCAGGAGTCCGACAGGCATGGTGACAGATATATGAGGAGCGTGGCTACTGAATTGAGTATTTTGTTAAAAACGATGTCCAGTCAGCTATTTTGAATTTAAATCTTGAATGGCAGTGGATGGAGTGGGGATTGTGCCGCAGTGAAGCAAAGCAGGAGATCTGACCTCCGAGTATAAAGGCGACTCAGCGGAGGTCATAACAGCGACGGGATAACGTTATAATTATAAATGCATGGAGGTCCTCTGATGTCACTAGGTGAAAAAGCAAAATGCCGATTCTCAGAATGCTTGCAGTCTCTGATTTCCCGCGCTTTGATCAACTCCCTCTCCGCGAGGGTGACCCCCCGTTCTCTGCCTGGGGACTCTGGAAAAAGCCCGAGTACGGTTCGCTCAACTATCTGACCGACAAGGCCCTGTTGCAGGCTGCTCGGGAGGAGATTCAAACTGGCGAAAGGGTCTCTCTCGAGTGAGTGCTCATTGTAGTAGAACCCACGAGGGTATAACTAATATAGGTGTAGCCTGCCTCTAGACTTGATTGATCCTCCTCTGCTAGGGAGAAAGGGCTTTAAGAGAGAGATTGTCAACAAGGCTCCTCGAGTTATTAATGACGATGTTGTATGTTTCCTCTCCTGTGCATTCCCGGGATGAACTAGATAATGATTCAATATCACGACCACAGATCACGTTCAATACCCAGGGAAGCTCGCAGTGGGACAGCTTTCGCCACTTTGCGTATCAAAAGCACGGGCAATTCTACAATGGGTGAGCGGTTATCCACTGTGGTCTCGCTGATATTTCGCAACGCTCAGCTAACACTACCCGAGAAAGGGTCACCCAAGGAGACATCCATGAGGATCTATCAAGCACTGTTGGCTCCTCATCCCTTTGGTCAAGGGGACTTGGGGGCATTGCAGGTAGAGGCGTCTTGGTCGACTACGCCAGCTGGGCCGGTGGGAATGGGGCTAAATATGACCATCTGACCACACAGCATATCCCACTCGAGGCAGTAAAACTTATCGCTCGTGAGAAAGGAGTCGAGTTCCGACAGGGCGACATCTTGTTCCTGCGAACAGGTAAGATTGGAATCTGCACCTTAATCCGGTCCAGTAACGTGCTGCTGACTGCCTTATCTCGAAACCAGGCTTCGTCAAGGGATACCGTCAGCTGAACAAGGCGCAACGAGAGGAGCTATCGAAGGTCCCCGAGTTCCCCGGTCTTGGACAATCTCGGGAGACAGTCGAGTGGCTCTGGGAACGGCAATTTGCTGCCGTCACATCTGATAGTCCGGCCTTCGAAAGCATTCGTGAGTCGCTGACAATCCAGATGTTGCAATCAATGCAGTACTAATAAGACGACGGTGACACAGCTCCGGCTGATCCAGAATACATGCTGCACCCTATTCTTCTTTCGGGATGGGGGACTCCAATCGGAGAGCTGTTCGATCTCGACGACCTGGCTGAACGGTGTGCGCGGTTGAATCGCTGGTCCTTTTTTATAACATCTGCCCCGTTGAACTACACCGGGGCTGTTGCCACGCCGCCAAATGCCATTGCCATCTTCTGATATGTACCCAGCTTGCTATTAGGTACTAACATTGGTTTCAGGTAGCCTGGGTACATAAGAAATGCATTTGAGGTGTTGAACCCTTGGGAGCTACCAAGCCTATGTACATACATTGAAAGACCTTTATTCCTACTATAATCGTTTGCAAACATTCCACTCCAGTGTCTACGAACCAAGTCGTGGCGTCTCAAACTTGGAGACTCTGCGGAGTTGCACATGGCCTCGCTCAGCAATCCGAGAGACAATATCACGTATGAATGTAAGATCCTCGCCCCGTCCACCGTTGGCGAGAATGCCCAGCATATGGTTCTTTGCCTGCTCTGGGCAGTCGATTCCTAACAAAGCAGAAACAATAACTTGCTCCGTCTCTAGGATGTCGAGAACTGCGTCGAATGAGAAGATGTGGCCGTAGAACAGCTCTAGAGATTACAGTTAGCTTTAGCACTGGTATGCCGGAACCTGATGCCCTTTGTGGAAGATACCATTTACGATGTGATAGTAGTCGGCGCTTGCATGCAACGTCTTGCCCTCATCGTACTCAGGGATCTTGCCATAGATCTGGGAGAACATGTTCCGGCCTCGTTGGATGGCCGTTTCTCGTGTATCACCGGCCCTAAGCCTGGAGTCAGTACGACCTATAAGCACGATGAGCCATGTATCTGTTCGCTGACCGGTGATATGTTGACTCCATAAGCTCAGGGGGTATTGCGGTCGCCAACTGATGAAGACTTGACCCTGTCTATAGAACTATTAGCAGGCGGCACCTCTGGCTTTAGAACCTCCAGATATGAAGGGTGAAAACACCTTTGCAGCCCCCATAATCCCGCAGGCTTTGGTCAATCCCTCTCGGATCTTCCGGGTCTCCTTTAAGTGGTTTTCCTTGGGGATATACGCGTTGAGCAGAAGTTCATACAGTCTGGGTATCTCTTCGGGATAGTTCAGGGAACCAAGGGCGACAATTGCAGTTTGGTACCATTTGAACGTAGATGACGGCTGCAGGTCGGCCAGGACGCTGTAGAATTCTTCATCGAACGGGGAACAATGAGCTCGTGCCATTTTGGTTGCTAGTTGCCGTGCCCTTCAAATGCAGCTGTAGCTGGAGCTTTGGATAAATAAAAACGTAGTTGGAGGTCTATCTTATTTACGTCCTTCTGTGCCTCGTGGTGGCCGGCGTTCAGATCTCCGCCGGGACAGTCTGCCTGGTTGGACATAAATATGACTTCAAGCTATGCCAATGTCTAGCAAGGGCAGAGTATCGCTTGAAACATGGCACTCTGTCTTGCACCCACGCTCGAGTTCGAAAATGAGGACAACGCCACTCAGGTACTGCATCCTCTTAATCCAAAATGCTGCGTATTGCAGGACAGCTCACGCATAGTTGAAGTTTCTCGCTCTAATCCACGACATCTACCAATTCACGTACCAGCATGAGGAGCATTGTTCCGCGTATTGCTGGTTCCGAGATGTGACCGATCCACGCTCTGTACAGGGATTTGAGTTGTACGTGCGCAAGATGTCAATACATTGTCCTGTAGGGCTGACCTCTTTTCAGCTACGACAACGAGGACGGCCTCGCCGTCACTCACCGGGCGTCGAGGCCTTACAAGAAAATGAGGCAGTTTATAGCTGGTCTGCAAGAAACAAACCCAACACTGTTGAAATTTCCCCCACTGTTACTTCTAACTCCGGTCGAGGGCTTTGTGAACAACAATGGTGCCCTACACTTTGAGCATCAGCCTTGCAAGCTTCGAGTCACAACAATAAAGCTCTGCACTACTCACGAATCTTCTAGCACCACAGCTGCGCAGTTTACGGCATGTTTGAAAAGCCTTGCTCAGTATCTTCACAGAACCGCCACAGGACTAGCATGTCATACGGCTGTGGCTGAGGAAAGGGGGAATGGGGATGGTAGAGAATCAACATCTGGGCTTTCTACAACCCTGCACTTTTTATTTGTTGAGTGTTATTCGGAGGAGGAGGGCTATCTCGCGCAGCAGGAGCAAAACTATTTATGCCTGTAAGTGAACTCCCTGCTCAACCTATCCAGAAACGTTCGCTCATCCAGCACCTTTTGTCAGGGTAAAGCTGGTAGATCAGTTTGAAGCTAGTATGACGGTCACTGATTGTGTTGAGGGTTTTGGGTTTATGAGAAGCAAGCGATATTAGACAGGGCTGATGGTGTTGCTTGGTTACAGTGTGTATATTTATGCATTACTAGAAGCAAGACTTATGGCATATCATTGTCCTTTCACTGTAGTCCATGTTTTCGGTCCCACGTTACATGTGTATTTCAGGCAGCACAAACAGCTTCCAGTACGATTCAAAGTCCAATGTCTGTGTGTCGCCCATATCCCCCTTTCTCTTCTCGCGCTGAGTCAATCCGTTCCCCAGATAGTGGAAGCGGTTTCGATGCAGGTATTCGAGGTGATAGTCCTCCCAACGGGGGTCTCGCAGCGCCTCTGCAAAGTGGAAGCAACTACCGGCGTACAGCCCAACAATGCGGCCGTCGGTCGTTCCTCGCTTATACCAGCTTCGGCATGGCGCTGCCCAGACGGTATCCTGAAGCCACGTCTGTGCATGTTCATTGAGGTCAGCCACGGCCTTCTCTGTGACCATCATAGACTTGATCCCTTGGGTCTGGAGCTTTTCTATGCAGTTATAAATGTAGATGCCCGTCATTTGGATAGCCTGCACAAGGGAGCCGTTTGAAACCGGGCTATTTGGTCCAATGAAGCAGAAGTAATTCGGCATTTGAGGAACGGTGATGCCAAAGTATGCGTCGGGGTTCTCTTCTTCCCATTTTTCAGCGAGATTCACTCCATTCTGTCCGACAATGGGGAATCGCGGTTTGAAGGTCGTGTCGAATCCAGTTGCGCATATAATAGCATCCACCGGTAAGACGCGTCCATCTCGCAGCGCAATGCCTTCCGCCGTGATATGGTCTAGAGAGTTCCAATGCGTGTCGACGTTCTCGCGCACCATCGCTTCTAGAAATCCCTGGCCAGGCGTGATCCTGCGACAGCCGACTGGAAAGTCTGGGATGATGAGCGACGCCAGTCTCTTACCTTTCTCGCCGTTACCGAGTCTCTGCAGCATCGAGGCAACATAACTACGTCTTACCTCAGCCAGGGCCCCAGGGCCTTGTAACGACCTCCGGAACTCATCAATGCGGCGATTAGCGAGCTCTCTGCGGTGCTGCAGAAGGTATTCCGGGTCTTCATGAAAGCGCTTGATCTCGTCTTCGACGTAATTGTAATCTTCGTCAACCTCCGGGTCGCCTTCTTGGGCCTCGTTGATACCGCGTGCTGGGCTAATCCAGGTCTGAGACCGAATGAAGTAATCTACATGACCAGCAGCTAAAGTAATGAACAGAGGAGCGTATCAGTGCGAGGCCCGATGCAAAGGAAGGACACAACATACTCTTAGCCACTTGGGGAAGAATTTGTATCCCAGACGACCCAATTCCAATGACAGCCAAACGTTTGCCAGTATAGTTGTAAGTCGGGTCCCAGGCAGCTGAATGCATTAGTTTGCCTTGAAAGGTCTCTATACCGGTGATACTCGGCCATTTCCAGTTGCTGTAACCGACCGTCAGAACAGTTCAAAGAAGCGTTCGCATGAACGGGAATGCATACTTTAGAACACCAGCAGCGTTTATTAAGACGTGGCAGTAATCGTCAAAATCCTCGCCATTTGCCTTGACAACCAGCTTCCATATCCCAGCGCCGTCGTCCCATATTGCAGATACGACCTCATGCCCATATGCAAAGAGATCGTCGCAATGGTGCCTCCGTGACACCTGTTTCATATACTCGTAGATCTCCTCTGAGGTCGCATAGTAACCCCGCCAGTCCGGCTTAGGGTCGAAGCTGTAGGCGTAGTTGTGGGAGGGAATATCGCACTGGCAACCAGGGTACCTGTTATCGTGCAGGTTAGAGTCAGAACGGAACCGAGCGCCCAAAGTACGATCACCTGTTCAGCAGCCATGTGCCTCCTAGGTCGTTATTCTTCTCATAGACCTGGAAATCGACTTCGTGGTGTTGCATTTTCTCTTTCGCGATAATGGCCATCATCAGCCCCGAGTAGCCCGAGCCGATACAGACCACCCGGACTGGCCGGTGTGTCCCCAACGGGACGTTCTCCACAGTGTATGGGGCTTGCTCTGATGACATCTTGTGCGATGATAGGACTGGCAAGTCTGTGTATGGCAAGACAACAGCGGATTATATCCGTTTCCCTCGGTTCTCGCGCGGAGATGTGATCGCCGATGGGACCGTGCAGTCTCCAACAATGCGGGGAGCCCTCTTTCCACATCCCCGAGATCTCTCCCCAGCTTCGTCTAACATCTGATACAGATCCAGCAACGAGTGAATCAGTAATGACATCGTCATGACAGCCAATGGAGGGCCTTCGAGGCGGGAGATGCGCAACACGCAGGCATGCAAGTTATGCCGGAGCCGCAAGGTATGTTCGCTTGCCCAGCTCACTGGCAGGTTCCTCAGAGATCATGTAGGTGAAGTGTGACAGTACCCGTCCAAAGTGCAGCCTGTGTCGAGCAGAGAATGTTCCATGCACATACGAGCAGGACCGGCGACAGACATCGCGGGTGTCGCAGGCAGTTGTCCAACGCATCACCGACCGGCTGACAGAGGTGGAGGAGACGGTGCATAGATTAGAGGAGTCTCTATCGCATCAACGGCATCATGCTGGTCAAGTCCAGACCCCATCCGATACTGCGCCGTCGGTCGTTTCACCCACCCATGCCTTGCAGGGGTTGGACGACGTTGGTATGTTTATGGACGCAACACCGGGCCACGATCCGCAGAATCTGTACCCAGAGACCCCTGCCTTCGATTTGGACCAAGGGCGTAAGCAGGGTGCATCCATTGAAATACACACAGGAGTCGAGAGCGACGGCGGCCACATATCAGTGTACGGCCCAAGCTCGACATTCAATCCGCCCATTTCATATACACTCTATCGACAACCGCGCCCAGCACAGTTCTCTGCAACGGAAAGCAAAGACACGGCGGAAGAGGAATGCCGATTGTTTGCCAACTCGGCTCTTCAGATACAAAAAGAGTGGACCTATATGGCTGAGCGCAAGTTTGACCTGGACGGCCTGGATCTTGATACAGCGTGGCACCTGCTGCAGATTCATTGGAACCACCATCACCAGGCATACCTGACCACCTATCGACCTGCAGTAATGCATAGCCTCGCAACGGGGGGCCCTTACATCAACAAGCTCCTTTTGAACGCCATTTACCTGTCATCCGCGCTGAACAGCGATCGCGACGAGTTGCACGAGGATCCAGCAGACCGGCAATCGCTAGGCAGGAGATTCTTCTCTCGTATCCAGGAATTAACCCTCTCTGAGCTAGGCAGCTCTAGCGTTGCCACGGCCGTTGCGTTTCTGATCACTGGCTCCAGCCTAGTGTCTGTTGGCCGGCAGACCGCTGGCTGGCACTATTCAGGGCTGGGCTATCGTATGATAATCGACTTGGGCTTGCATGTCGACCCGCATAAGCTGCGCATTTCCCATCTAGATCCGTCGCAGCCTGCAATGGGCTTCACTGAGGTTGATCTTGAACTGCATCGCCGTGTATACTGGGGTGCATACATCAATGACAAGTTCCAGGCGCTCTATTTTGGCCGCCCGCCAACGCTGACTGCAATTGGTATTGAGCCATCCAGGACTTTCCTGGATAAATTTCAGCAGCTGGAGCTGTGGAAGCCCTATGTCGACCCCCGGGCCAGAGTTCCACCCCCCGTATATGAGCCCCAGCCAGCCTATACACTCTCGACTTTCCAGGCATTCACGTACCTGGCCGATATCATGGCTGGTATCGTAACAGGCCTCTATTCTCCGCAGGTGCAGTTTCTGTCGCCAGACGAGATCCTCGATGCTGCCGGAGACCTGCAGAAAAGACTCGACGCCTGGATGGCGAGCCTTCCCAAGCATCTGCAATATGACCCCAGCCAGGACGAAGCGCCGCCGGCCCATCGCTTCAATCCACCGTCTGTCGTCCGCTCCTTAACTGACCTGAAGTCGGACTAACAGCATGCGCAGAATGACCTTCCATATGTTGCACATACTCCTTCACCGGCCCTTCCTTCCAGAGGGCCATCTTCGACATCTCGGAGCCTCCGCCGAAGCTGAGCATCGCGAAATCTGCCTGTTCTCCGCTGTTCAGATATACGAGCTGGCCAGGCGCTACCGTGACGCCTTCACCCTCCGCCGAGCGACCTACATGATCTCTTACTGCCTGTTCTGTGCGGCATCTGTTATTCCCTTCGGGCCCAGACAATCCGTCGACGTCTCGCAGCGACACATCGTCGGCTGGTTCTGGATCGCGCTGAAAGAATTACAGAACGGGGCAAACTTCGGACTGCGCAAGCCGATCATAATCATCCGGTCGCTTATTGAACATGCCGGGTTAGACTTGAACAGCATCCTGGCCCAGACAGAGCCATCCAGGCCAGCCAGCCTGGAGGCCGGAGCAGGAGGACAAGCCCATGTCCAGCATGACCACGGTTCCGGAGTCAGTGGTGTGAATGGAGCAATGCCACCTCAAGATCTACACCAGGAGACGCAGGTGCCTGGGATAGAAGACGCAGATTTTGAAACGCTGTGCCGGGACCTGCTTGCTGGTGATATTGATGGGTTGGCAGCTCCGCATGGGACTGATGCTGAGGACCATTCGTTGTTGTATGGTCTGTTTAGATAGAAGCCTAGTCTAGCTTGCACTGATTATATATAATATAAGCTCTCTTGTCATATGCATGCTCCCGCCCAGAATATGACGCTACTTTCCTCCACCTCTGTGATTTATATATATAACCGATACTGATCCAGGACAACACCGCTACAGCACGCGGTATCACCAAGAATGAGGGTTTATATTGAATATACTTCCTTTCATAAAAATACCTGTAGCAAACATTGGATAAGCTAGTAAAGCAGAATTGACGGTCCACACAGGAGAGCATTTTTGGGGATAGCGCTGTAATCGCAGTCTTCGGGATTTCTCCGACTGCACTTCTGATTGATTTATTTTAAAATAAAAGGAGCTGTCCAATGTTTCATTCTCCCAGCCGTCATGCTCGACAATCCCTTAGCAATCACCACCTCGTCTCTGGGGCTGCACTCCTCACAGTCGCTGCCCGAGAAAGTCCACGCCGCTGCGTCTAATGGCTTCTCGTCGATCGAGATTGTCTACCAGGAAGTCGTGGACCACGGCTTGTCACAAAGGCCTGCACTGGATGTGTGCAATGCCGCACGCTCCATCGCACAGTTATGCCAGTCGCTCGACGTCTCGGTGCTGGCCTTGAATCCATTTAAGAACTTCGAGGGCCACCACTCGCCGCTGTCGATGCGACTCGAGTCCGCGAGACACTGGATTGAAGTTGCTGTCTTGCTTGGAGCAGAGCATTTGCAAGTCCCGTCGCAATTCGACACTGCCAACAGCACAGGCGACTGGCAGCAGATGGTGCGAGACTTGCAGCAGCTGAGTGACCTGGCAGCCTCTCGGTCGCTGCGCATCGCCTACGAGGCAGTGGCATGGGGTAGTTACATCAACACCTGGGAGGAAAGTCTGCGCATGGTGCAGGACGTGGACCAGTGGAATTTCGGGCTGTGTCTGGACTCATTCCACGTTGCTGCGCGGCTTTGGGGGGACAATACCGTCGTCAATGGCATGCAGGACGACGCCTGGCCGGCCCTCAAGGCCTCGCTCGGTCGATTCACTGACTCGTGTCCGCTCGATAAAGTTTTCTACGTGCAGCTCTCCGATGGTGAGAGATTTGCACCGCCACTGTCGCACGAGCACCGCTTCCACCAGGCTGGTTTCCCACCTGCGCTTACTTGGTCGCGCCACATGAGGGTGTTCCCCCTGGAGGCTGACCTGGGCGCTTATTTACCGGTCGTGGAAATTGCAAGATCCTGGCTCGTCGACAAGGGGTGGAAGGGGGTGGTTTCAATGGAGATATTCGACTGGAGAATGAGAGACGAGTCCAGACGGCCGATGGACAACGCCAGAAGAGGCCAGCAGTCGTGGCAGAAGCTGATCAGGGCCTTGGAGTAGTATGAGTTACAGTAGGTCATCTATTCATTAGTCTAGACTACAGTCTTGAATACACTCTATGCAATGCGAAACAGATCTCCTAGAACATTACGATGCCCCCGTCCACCTTATACGCACCCCCTGTCAGAAACTGTGCATCAGGACTCGCAAGAAATGAAACCATGGCTGCCACATCTGTAACTTCAGCCCAGCGACCAAGTGGCACAGTGGCCAGCATGCTCTTCATCTTCTCCTCGGGCCAGGAGGCCAGGAACATGGGCGTATTGACGCCGCAGGGATGGACGGTGTTGACGCGGATCTTGTACTGGCCCAGCTCACCTGCTGCGGTCAAGCAAAGACCACGGAGAGCGAACTTGGACGTAGAATACGCAGCCAGACCAGGAGTCGCACGAAGACCGGCAATGGAGGAGGCCAGAATGATGCTGCCTCCGTGGCCTGCCTCCTTCATTGCAGCGCCGCAGTATTTGACCCCGAGGAAGGCTGACAGTGTCAGCAAAACTTAAGCATTGGGGAGTAATATCGCAACCTACCTGATCGACAATTCACGCGCATTACTTTATCGTACTGATCGACGTCTGTTTCGAGAATGCTGGTGGAAGAGTACGAGATGCCGGCGCAGAGAAATGCGACATCCAGACGCCCAAAGGACTTCATCGTTTCGTTTACGAACCGCTGGACGTCTGCATCCTCGGTAACGTCTGCCTGCACGCTGAGAATAACATCCTCTGTGCCTTGGACCTCTTTGCGGAGGGTGTCTGCTGCCTTGGCGAGTCTATCGGCATCGAGATCGACCAGCACCACTCGAGCACCCTCGAGAAGGAATCGCCTGGCGGTTTCGAAGCCAATGTTGCCAGCAGCACCAGTGATGAGGGCGACGAGCGACTGGAGACGATGAGCAATTGGTCCCTGCGAGGGTGGAGGCAGCAAAGCATCCGACATGGCGTTGACAGGGCGTGCGGCAATTATTATTATTCGTTCAGTTACGGAGGACTGTGACCAGTTAAACCGGTTTACCTTGGTGTTAAGCAGGTATTTACTCCGTAATAAGAACCATTCGCTCGGGATCTGCTGGTTCCTTGCGTGTCTTCGTTGGAGAATACAGGCGGGGTTCTGATCCTCTGGAGCAGATGGACAGTTGATCTGCGCCAGCCAGCCCAGTGTCTGAGGGCAGGACTTGTAGTAGCGCATCCTTCGCTGTCAATAGTGATTGTTAGTGCGTGCAGAGAAAGTCGGGGCCGCTGCAGCTCATCTCCAACAGGCGATCCATGCCTTATTGTGGCCAGACGTGGCCACTTAACGCCAGCGACGTGGACAATGTGGGCCAAGGGGCCAAACAGTAAAGTCAATCGCTGCTTAACTTCAGCTGGACGTTTTCAGTCTCGATCCTCCGGAGGCCTGGGTCGTTGCTCCGGCCTCGTGCTGGCTGTTTATGAGTCGGCCTAGCCCTCGCCCCACGGGGTCAATCAAGCCATTGCCATACCTCGAGGATGGGCTTGATCGTGACCGTCTTGGACCACTGGCCTTGACTTCCCACTGACGATGAGGAACATCTTCTATTCTCCGCCGCGGCCGCTGCGCGATGGGCCGCCCGAGATCTATGGCATCCGCATCTATCTGCTGGTGCTGTCGGCGACATGGGCGAGTGCCCTTCCATTCAAGATATAGGCCGTCATGCTAATAGCCACAGGCATCAGCAATGTACGGATACGATTCAGCCTTCATCGGGGGAACAATCGCACTGCCTGCCTTCCAGACAAACTTTGGCCTCGCCGACGCTGAAAATGGCGAGGCAGCAGACATTTCGTCCAACGTCGTCTCCATCTTCCAGGCAGGCGCCTTCTTCGGTGCAATCTTTGGCTTTCTCTTCGCCGAGCGCTTCGGTCGTAAGCCAGTTATCTTGGGATCGGGCGTTGTTTTCTCAGCCGGTGCCATTGTGCAGCTGGTCGGGTTAATGTCGTTGCTGTACCTTGGTCGGGCCCTGACTGGGCTGGGAGTAGGGTACGCTTTCTACCACAATTGATAACGAAATGCTTCTAATTCTCGTGATGACAGTGCATCGTCGACCATCATTCCCATCTACATCGCCGAGTGCTCCCCAGCTCTCATCCGTGGTCGCCTGGTCGGTATCTTCGAGATCATGCTGCAAATCGCCCTCGTCTTCGGCTTCTGGGTCAACTACGGCGTCGAGAGGAACATTTCCGACTCGGATCAAAAGCAGTGGAGAATACCAGTGGCTGTTCAGCTGGTTCCTGCAGGCTTACTGCTCATCTGCATGGTTTGGATGTGCGAGAGCCCCCGTTGGCTGGCAAGCAAGAACAAGATGGACAAGGCGCACAAGGCCCTGGCCTGGGTCCGCAACCTGCCCATGCAGCATGAATACGTTGTTAATGAGATGGCCTTGATTGAGGCGTCGCTCAGCCACGAGCTGGAGATCACTGGCGGTGAACGTTCTCCTATGCAGATACTGAGGGAGTGCGCTGCCCCGGGGGTTCGCAATCGACTCATCATCTCAGTCCTGCTGATGCTCCTGCAGAACCTCACTGGGTGAGTACCTATCGAACAAACATAAACAAGGAGCTAACGTGCTTCAGAATCAACGCAATCAACTATTACTCTCCCACGATCTTCAAGTCCATCGGCTTCCAGGGCACTTCTGTCCAGCTGCTCGCAACCGGTGTCTACGGCCTGGTCAAGATGATCACCACCTTGGTCTTCATGATCTGGATTGTAGACCGATTCGGCCGGAGACCTGCCTTGATCGTTGGTGCAGTGGGCGCCGGTATAGCCATGTTCTATCTCGCCATCTACTCCCAAGTCAGCGACTCCTTCAACCGCATACCCCCTAGCGACGGCGGTTCCCGAGCAGCAGTGGCAATGGTATACATCTACGCCATATTCTACGGCTTCTCCTGGAACGGAATTCCCTGGATCCTTGCGTCCGAGGTTCTTCCCACGCGTGTTCGAACAATTGGAATGATGTGCGCAGTATGCATGCAATGGCTGGCACAGTTTATGATCGTCTACTCGCTGCCACACATGGTCGAGGCCATCTCTTTCGGCACCTTCTACTTCTTCGCTGCATGCACGTTTGTGGCGTTGGTATTCGCGTTTCTGTTTGTACCCGAGACCAAGGGCATTCCCCTAGAGGACATGGACCTGCTGTTTGGCCGTGGAGCAGGAATCTACGCCAGGGGGGCGCGTCAGAACTACGAGAGATGGAAGGGCACAAGAGGCCCGGCCAGTCTGCAGAAACATGTTGGTGATTATTTATCTCGGGTTGAAAATGCACACTAATTATGTAGCTTGATGACTGTATAGATGAGTTGACCAGCGTTTAATTGATACCCAACCTCGCTTAAGTTTATGTAAGATTTTATGTACTGGACGATTCGAATCCTTTTTCTAGACTTTACACGCCGTAGGAGATGTCTTGTGCTCGGATTACAACCTCGGTGGTTCGTTATATATACTGAGGATACTACTTGGCAAGATGGGTTGGATGAGACAGTAAAAATAGACGTAATCAAATTTATTACTATATACTACTCCGGCTAATAAATATCGTTCGCAGATTAATGGCTTGCAAGTTAATACCCGAGGCTGTAGCTAATTCTCATCGGGTCGCCATTTACACCTCGACGATGAATATGCTGTAGGGCTACTGGATGCAAGTGAGTCCATACATGGGGGCGCACCGTAATCAAGTATCTTGGTCTTTGTAGAATCCACGGTGACGTATCGGACTGTGTCATTCGTCTGGCGAGTAATGTATCGGTCCACGGGATAACTGGAATAGCTTTAGCTGTCGTCCAGGACATTTAACGCAAAGGGCTAATCGGCTATCATGGGGATTTCAGCGCTCATAGCCACTCCCCCGGCAGCAGGATCCGAAGCATTGATCGCCCGGCTGGTATTTGGTGTATACAACGGGCGCCTTTCCACGACAGCACGAACCAAAGCACTGATCGCTCGGCTGGTATGTCTGGTAGACTATGGACGTGGATCCACGGCAGCAAGAACCGAAGCATTGGTCTCCTGGGTAACGTTAGCATTGCAGACAGTAATATCTAAGAGGGTACATACCATTGTACGGAGCATGGGCGACTTCGCGGGTTTGCTGGGGCACTTTGGGTGATTTCCTAGTGAACGATTAGACATGCCGCTTTTAAAGGATTCTGGGATAGGCTTACTCCATCAATGATGCTGTGGTGACTGAGTCTGAAGAAGTAGACTCCTTTGCGGACGGGTGCAGCAGGCTACGCACCTTGACCATGATGTCTTCCTTTCCCATCTTGAATATTAACGATTGAGTATTGAGTCTTGAGTTGGATATTGAATTCAGTATTGAGTTGATTCTTGAGTATTGAGAAATTGATGCTCTGTCCAAATGGCAGGAATCTGTGCCCTTATAAAGGTATCCTGCTCGGAAGCCTTGTCATGAACACTCGGCCAAGTGTGTTGGTGATAGGCTCGCTGGTCGTCGCCGAACACTTCGCCGAACTCGGGCGCTGTCATATTGCGCCACCTTTTGCCTCCATTTTATTAAGATTTCCCAAGCTTTCACTGATGGGCCTCGGGGAAAGACTTACCTTGTTCGTCGCCACTCGGTCTGTGACAGACAAGCTTTGTCTCTACGGAGTACTTAAACAATGTCCATTATGATGTCATAATTCAACAAATACATCTCAATTGATTATATCTAGCTCTCTACAAATTAAATGATAAGAATCGTATTAAAAGATTGTCTTCAACTTCCATCCTGCGCAGACTCCTCTGGCCACGACGAACGCCACTGTCGCTGCAAAGTAGAGTGCTCCTCCAAACCCGATAAGGCCCTGGTAGTTCCCATTGCCAGCCTGCAGAATAGCTCCAGCGATCGGAATTCCGGTGAGAGTTCCAATGCTGGAAATCGTAAAGGTCGTTCCGTTTCTGCGTCCGTAGTTCTCCACCTTGCAAACCTGCGAAATACAGACTGGCGTGAGGCTGATCGCTGCACCACTGGAAAAGCCAAACAGGATAGCGTAGCAGATGACGCCGGCAGTATTACTTTCGATCGGAATCCAAAGAGCGAGCGTGAGAATGGAGCAGGAAAGCGAGGTAACAATCATGACGTTGAAGCGTCCAAGTCGATCCGCCACAAGGCCGGGGAGGAAACGCCCGGGGATGGCCCCAGCGTTGAGAAGAGGAATTAGGGCATAGGATATGGTTTTGTCTACTCCGACATGAAGCGCATAGCTGGAGACATAGGTGATGGGGATGAAGACTGCGAATTCAACCAGGAAGATGGCGAATGTCGTCGTGGCGTAGCGGGGATCTGACAGCGCTTTGAAGTCGATGGCCGCTGACTTTCCCTTATGTCGCGGCAGTCTCGTACGCATGAAAAGACAGGCTATTGCAAGTAAACCGGCTGAGAGAAATGCGATGATGCGGATAGCCCAGCCGAACCCGACTCTGGGTGCAGCAAACATGACAATAATTGGGAAGATGACGCCCCCTACACCACCAGCAGTGCAGGCGATGCCAGTAGCAACTCCTCGGCGACAGTCAAACCAATGCCCGATCACCGAAACTGCTGGATTGAAGAGAGTGCAGGCCGAGAGACCGCCGAGGACGCTGAAGGAGAGGAATATCTGGTAGTATGCTGTGCGCGATCAGCACGACTCCAAACTATACGCCCATGAGCAACTTCAAGGCTTACCAGTGCTAAAGCTAAAGCAGATCAAAGATGCGAACATTCCTATAGAACCAGGCACGACGACATACAAGGGCCCGTAGCAGTCGAAAATGGGTCCGGCCTGGGCACCGGCGACGTAGAGGAAGAACCCATAAGCACCGAATATCCACCCAATACTAGAATCGGAGTAGTCCATCAACTGGTGTTCGCTGGTCCAGGAATGCAGCGTCCCTAGGGTATTCAACAGGCCCATGGAGGGGATCATGGCGCACCAGGCACCGACAACCACCAGCCATGCCTGGAGTCCACCTTCGGGGTAGTCTGTGATGGATGTTTCAGGGTCCATGGCTCGGACAGCAATTCCTCGCCGGGGTGTATTGCGCTATGGTGACGAGGCCAAGCGACTGATATACTCCTCTGGAAAGGGTGAGCCGAACCGTGGTTGTGGGTGCTCTCGGCGAACAGAACCCTATAGTGGAGCCACAGCAGATCAGCTCGGGCGCCTCGCATTCTGATTTGTACACTGAGTCTGGTGGAGACGTCTTGGTCTTCTTCACTCACTTTTGCCCGTCTGGTCTGATCGTTCGCCGAACTCGTGGCGAGTCTCCGTCGTATATCACTCCCCCGGCCAGCCCTGATACTGGCCCGATACTGCGCCTGCAAAGATGAATTCGCAAGTTCGCCGACCGTATCGCTCCAAGAGACATCCGCCGTGCGATCGATGTCGCCAGAAGAAGCTCCGGTGCGACCCGGACGACCAGATTGCTTGTCGCCGATGCCAGGCCAGTGGCACGCTGTGCTCCTTCACCCGCCTGCATCGGTCTGTGTCGATGCCAGTCGCATTCGCTGGCAGCACGACTCCTCAGTACGAGCCTGATCCCCCGAGTGTCCCAGCTATCGTGCCCGACACGGTCGCCTCGCAGCCGCCTGCTGTGCCCTACCTGCCTGAGCGTCCGCTGACGTACCCCATCGCCGAACGGTCTGCGCCGCAGCAGGCCATCCAGACGCTGGATCTGCTGCCAGGCGTGTCAGCCCAGGTGATGGGCACCTCGGGCGAGTCTGATCCGTTCCTCCTGCGCCATTGCAAGTTCGATGACTACGGGCTGCTGCATTTCCACCAGGTGCGCTTCCGCAATGCCGGCGGAGTCCCCCTGGAGGAAAAGATCCCCGTGCACTATCTCGTCACCGACAACGTGCTTTACGACTCTGCAGCATCATCGACGAGAACTGCACGCCAGTTTCCTTCGGCCCGCGATGAACTCGACACTCTCGTGCCGGGTGACCACGGGCAGCGCCTGATCTCGCTCTTCCTGACCTATGTCTTCCCCAGCCTTCCCATCATCCCCCACTTCATCGCATCTGAGGATCTGCAGACAGTGCCAGTCCATCTCCTTGCTGCCATCTACGCTTGTGCTCTTCCATTTGCCAAGTTCGACGAGTGGCTGTCCATTGTCCATGCATACCAGGCCCCACCGACCTCCCAGCTTTGGCGGCTGGCACTCGACCTGATCCTGGAGGAAATACACACTCCACACCTGTCTGTCCTCCAATCAGGCATTCTATATCTCCATAAACACTGGGAGAGTTCACAAGAAGCCGCCATTGCCGATACGCCTTTTGTCTGGTCGTTTGTTGGGATGATGGTCGGGCTGGCGACGTCGTTAGGGCTTCAGTTCGAGTGCCGTCCGATGGGAATGCCCTTATGGGAGCGCCGCGTGCGGCGACGACTCTGGTGGGCTGTATACAGCGAGGATAAGTGGCGCTCGTTACTGATGGGCCGCCCGCCGTACATTCGTGCAGATGAATGGGATGTCACCGACCTCGACGAAGCAGACTTTGAGACCGCCCCTGCAGAGCCTTTCATGCGCATGGTGAAGATGGCCATGATCGCCGATGAGATTCAAAGCTCCATGTAGTAAGTGGCTACCCACTTCTCAAAGAATTCTGCTAACTGATGAAGCTCCCTCTGGTCAGCCCAGCGGCTGTCGTCCGACTTTGCAGACTCCTTGCAGACATCGCGCGCCCTTCTACGAAAGCTACAAGAGTGGCTCTCCCTTATCCCTGCTCCCCTAGCACAAGACGGAACCTCTGCTGGCCCAGACCTATCCACATGTGTGCACTTTGCGTACCTGCTGCTGGAAGTCTTCATCTTCCGAGCACTGCTCCGGCCCATGGTACCGTCTAAACCTCCGCCTCGCCTCATCGACGAAACCGAGCAGCTGCACTTCTTCCCAGACCTTACGGTAGACGATTACATAGCCCAGATCATTGACGTAGACGACGTAGTCGGGGAAGACATCCCAGCAGTGACAGTAACCATCGAGGACAAGTCAGTGCCGATTGTCTTGAGTGCCGCAGAGAACTGTGCAGCCAGTATGCTCCGGCTTATATCGCGTATGGAAGCCCGGGAAATGGGGAATTTCTGGTATTCATGTATGTTTTCTTTCCTTTTACCCCGTTCTCTGATGAGGATAACGTTAACGTTTGTAGGGTGTCGAATCGGATTCGCGACCGTGAGTAATTTCATGCTTTTACTGCTTGTCCAAGCGCCTACAAAGGAACATGCCCTGCGCGCAAAGAGACTGGTGTATACGTGGCAGCAAGCCCTCCGGAGTCAAGGACGAGGCTGGGACATGATGGACCTGGGGCTGATACGGTTGAATGGTGCATTAGGCCTGGGGTTGGCAAATACTTATTATCTTCCTCTGCATATCAGGGAAGTTTTAGACTCGTTAACAGGGTAAAAAGTTCTTATTAGCCCATGAATGAATTCTCTATTACCCGAATTTCTACACTCCAGTGCTAAAACTCCGGTTCAAAGTGCGACAGTGAGGTACAAGACGGTGCCCTAAGCCGCCACAGCCTTTTCTTGCCAAAAGTCATTCTGTCCCTCCCGACGGGTCACAATATCCAGACGGTGCTGACGCTCATAGAACAGTTTATGCTTCATCGTATTCCAGTCAGAGACCTTCCACTGCTGTCCATCTGCACCGGTGAATTCGATATCCCCATTCGGCCGCAAGAAGTGGATGATGGAGAGTTTGGTTTTGCGCGGATCTTGTGTGTAAGGGACGACACGGTGCAATGAGGATCGCAGCACATTCCCTGAAAAGAACTCCATGGAATCTCCAATATTGCATACTGCATGGCCTGGTTTTGGTGGGACGAACATCCACTCCTCCTGGATGGGGTGAAAGACCTGTAGGCCACCAACTTCGGAGAAAACCATAGAGATACTGCCCAGATCTGTATGAGGAATATGTCCAACATTCTCAGAGCCAGGGGTGTAGGGCAGATACTTCAGAACTTCGAGGTCGCTTGGAGCAGAGATGTCTGTCCGATGGTAATGACTTAAGCTCTTACTGCCGGCCATGCCTAGTGACCGTGAAAGGCTTTCGACCATCGCTCGACTGAGCTGGCCAAGGTGGCTCTGAGTCTCTTGGATAAGACTCCTGGAATCTTGAAGGACTTTCGGTCCCGGGAAGGGAGAACTTGGAGGAACCTGGGCCATCGGGGCTTCCATCATCTAAGTATATTTTTGATCTGTTAGCCATAGAATCCGCACTGGTTTAGGGTTAATGCGTTTTCAAAAACTGACTATAATTCCTTCCCACCCATCCTTTTTGCCCTTCACAGCCCCTTCCTGTTTGCCAGCTGGTTTATATCTTTACGGACTGTCAGCAAGATGCCGGACGGGGGGAGACTGAAGGAGTGAAGACTAACGCAAAAGGCACAACCTTGACCTCGTCAAAAGACAATTTGGTCCATTCCTCCTTGGAGGCCAGAGGGAGATCATAGAAGTCGAGTGCCATGGCTGAAACCTTGTCTATCAGGCCCATAGTGGGTTGGAATGGATGGTCACGACAATCCAGATAGAAAAATCCCAGGGATGTACAAGCGTCCAACAGATCATCTTGGGTCTGCTTGTCACCATTCAAGAGGTTTGCAGCCGATATGGTAACCAGTTTTATTTCAGCAGGTGTGCTATTGGCCGTAGCTGCATCGTTATCAAGATATATAAAGTCTAATTGTGAGTCGTTGATTGTGGGGGAAATGTAGCGAGTTTCAATGACTGTTTACGCATTAAATATGATGATGACGCAAGGATCGTGCTCGATCTGAATGATTCTTGATACCATCTTCACCTTGCTTGATACCTCTCATTAGCATCCTTCAACATGCAGAATACGTATGATCTACATCATTAATATCCAGATTCAAGTACCCGTGGAAGTATCTAAACATCGCGTGCCGAAAATCTGCAATGTGGGCAGACATTAACAGTTATGACAAGATCATATCATGCAGTGTAGTGAAGGTGGCGAGCTGAACCAGCTTCATGAAGAAAAAGGAATCTGACAGGCCAATATCATGATGTCTGAAAGTACGGTGTAGGGTCATTGTACATATACTTGGCAACTTCAGTGCAATGGAATGTGCTGGCATAGGCATGGCCCATCACCTGTTGGAGCAGAATATGCAGTTTCTGAGCGGATACGAGAGGTACATGGCTTTCAGTACTTTCAGCACAGTAATCTGCCTTATAATTTCATCCACGAGATGTTTGGACTGAGATCTGGGTACAATGCTTAAACTGGCGTTGAACGTGGCCGTTTTGGGTTACTTAGGGTTAGAATTCCACTTCCTGAAGAATTGGAATATTGCCATCTCTTTATTCCAAATAATAAGTATAATCAAGTTCGGCGAATTATGTAGATGCTTCATTCCATTTCTCGCTGTCTTTAGAGGGCGCATCGAGCTCCACCGTGTTCACAGAAGGCGCCCGACCAGCGTCTTGTTAAATCCACGAAAACCGACTAAATCTCAGTTAATCACATTCATGACTCGCAACTATGAAGATTAGCAAAATCCCCAAGCTCACGCCGTCTGGGCTCAGAATTAACCAGGCTCGGCTGTCGGAGACCATCCACGAAACCTGCAAATGGGGTGCTGCCCATCGCTGGGGAGAGTAAGTACCCACACTTTATATGGATGAGCCTATGCTGACAACTACCAGAGGTCCCAATGATACCGGAATGGCTCGTCTGACTTTGACAGACGACGATGCAAAGGTGCGACGGTGGTTTGCCGACGAGGTCCGCAAGCTCGGATGCTCGCTCTCCATCGACCAGATGGGCAACATGTTTGCCCGACAGAAAGGCCGTTTAGGGTCCAATGCACCCATGATCGCAATGGGGAGTCATCTGGATACACAGCCCAGAGGTGGTCGCTACGATGGCATCCTGGGTGTGACGAGTGCTCTGGAGGTGCTGCGGACGATGAGGGAGAACAACTTTCAGACAAACTACGATGTTGGCATCGTCAACTGGACCAAGTATGTGGCTATCAGCATTATCCGAGATTATAATGCTAATACTTCCGACAGTGAGGAAGGCGCCCGGTTCCCCAAGTCCATGTGTTCGTCTGGAGTCTGGGCTGGGGGCATTCCGATCCAGGCTGCATGGGATCTCCGTGATATCCAGGATGAAAGCATCACACTGCGATCGGAGCTAGAGAGACACGGCTATCTTGGTGATATTCCCTGCTCGCACGAGGCGTATCCATTGGGGGCGCACTTTGAACTGCACATCGAGCAGGGTCCCATTTTGCCAGAAACCAACCGGTCTATTGGAGTGGTGACGGGCGCCCAGGGCTATCGCTGGCTCACATTCACCGTCACTGGCCAGGATGCACACACCGGGACGACGCCATTCAGTGCGCGCCGTGACCCCCTTCTGGCTGCATCGAAGATGATCGTGGCGAGCAACGCCGTGGCCAAGCGCCATGGGGCCCTCGCCTCCACGGGCATCCTCAAGATCCCGGACAACTCATCTACCAACACTGTGGCTTCAGAGGTGGCTTTCACGCTGGATATCCGGCATCCGAAGGATGACGTTGTACACGCTGTGGAAAAGGATTGTCTGCAGACCTTCCAGCGCATCTCCTCCGAGGATGGAAAGGGCGTGAGCCTTGAATGGACCGTGGACACACACTCTCCAGCTACGCAGTTCCACCCTGAATGTGTCCAGTCTATAAAGACTGCTGCACAGGGGCTACTTGGGGAGGAGGGCTGGATGGAGATTACGAGTGGTGCCGGCCATGACAGCGTGTATACAAGTCGACACTGTCCGACGGCGATGATATTTGTGTCTTGTCGTGACGGTGTCAGCCATCATCCTACCGAATACTGTACCCCGGAAGATTGGTAAGCTCTCTTGCTTTAATATAGCTGTGGATATTAACGCGGAATGCAGTGCACTCGGGACTCAGGCTCTGCTGGAGAGCGTTGTTGATTATGACCAGCGTCTGTTCAACAAGGGATAAACTCAACAAGCAGGGATAGACGATTATTCCATGAAGGAGCTTCCACTCGGATAATGTTTTAGACATTTAGCACATATTCTATTATTCGCTTCCATTCAACTCTGACAGAGTAGAGTTGTCTTGTGTGGAGCTGAGCCGCCACCGCGTCAGTCTGATATCAAGGCCCAATGATGTCAACGCCAGGACAAATGGGCATTCGTTTAGATGTCATAACAGTAATTCAGTTGTTTAACATAGCATTTATATATTCAAATACTGCAAACATGACTACCCTATCACAACGCCCGCTCTCCCAGCTTGGTCCAATACACCCACCCAAGCTCGGAGGCATACGCGCTGAAGAGGTCAAGGCCAGGCATGTCAAAATCAAAGTCAAAGATCCGCTTGATCATGAAGCACCAGCTATTCTCCATGAGCCACGCGACTACGACGCCGCCGAGGTGGGAAACGCAGCGGTGATTCTGATCAGTGGTGCCGGAGGCGGAGTGAGCGGACCATCAGGTATCCCTTCACGCTTCAATAGAAGAAGGAAGAATATGTTCTGACTCTGCACATAGGGATATATCCGTCTCTCGCAGACAAGCTCGCAATCCTCACAGGAGTCCCCGTCATCCGACTGGACTACCGCGTCCCAGCACAAACCCACTACTGTGTCCCCGACGTGCGTGCCACAATGGACTGGCTCGAGGAACATTTCGAATCCAGCCGGTTCGTTGTCATCGGATGGTCCTTTGGTGGCAGTCCCTGCTTCACCGTCGCAGAACAAGAGCCCAAGCGAGTCTGGGGCGTGGCAACAGTGGCATCCCAGACCGCAGGGACATCGGGGGTCAGCGAGCTGAGTCCACGGCCTCTGCTCTTGCTGCACGGCAGCGGCGATACCTGTCTCTCGCATGAATGCTCCGAGTCTCTATATCAGCAGTACGGGCCTTCGGGATACCGAGACATGAAGATCTTCAAGGGGGACAACCATGGGCTGACGATGAATGCGCCCGAGGTCGAGGGTTTACTTTTTGTATTTTCTGCCAGGACTCTGGGGCTCGAGGAACAACTGACAGCAGCGTCAGTGAAGATTGCGCAGCAAGACTGGGCAGGGAGTGAGGGCGAGCGAGTGAAGGAGATGGAGCAGGGGCACGATCTGGAGAATGAAGCCCTGAACAGGTGAGATAGAATAAGACTTCGGTTGATTCCATTGTCTGCAGATTCAGAACAGTGGCCTGGTCTGCAATGTAGATGGTCTAAATATGCCTAGACTACTAACAGTTAGAGGGAGGCCGATCTTACAGGCAGATTGGGGCCAATTCCCAGCGGTGCCTGCAAAGCATAAATGATAAGCAGCCCCATTCCCACTCCATCAAGTACCAAGTCTGTACCAGCGATGGCCCAACTTCTGTCCCTGCCGATCGAGATCCTCCATCGCATCTGCTATTATGCGGATCTTCCCAGTCGCAAGGGCCTTCGCTTGATGAATCGCCTGCTGGGCGACGTGGCCAGACGCTGGGTGTTCGAGACCACCAGTGTCTCCCCCCTGGAAGCCAGCTGCAATCGACTGCAGAATATCCTGCAAAGGCCGGATGTAGCGTCCTATGTGACGAAGCTGTATTTTGTCACGTTCGACCTGGATGAGGTAACTGTGACAATGACAAGACATGGAGGGTTAAGCTCATTGTGTAACAGCGCGGCGAATTTAAGGACACGCGAGGCGAGGACTACCATGAGGAAACAGAGGTCCCCCGGCGATTCTGGAATCTATTTGACCATATAAAGGACTTCCCCCGCCTGCAGAGCGTTGCTTTGTGCTTCCACTGGGAGCATTCCAACGGGGAATGGGTGACTCCGCAGTGTACTGATACCTTCCGCGAGCCTATGATGGAGAGAGCATTCGCTGCATTCGTTGCGCAGCCTCAGCAGCTGAAGGAACTGGCTATCCAGGGCCTGCACAACGTCCACGAGACAGATCCGACCGTGGTGGCCGATATAAAGAAGGTCTTGGGAGGTCTTGAGTCTCTCCGGCTCAACATCGTCAACGAGCACTGGGATGACCCTCCAAGCGACACTTACAAAGTATTCCCCATAGAATAAGGCTGATGAGCGCAAGCTAACGTTTTGGCAGAAAGAGGAAGCTCAGACTTTCCCCCGCGAGCTGCCTGCATTCTGGCTGCGGCCAGCAATGTCGACCCTGAGGCACCTCACTCTCTATTCCGACCTTCGCTCTGGCTTTTATCCCATTCTCGACTTCACTGGGATCCATTTCCCCCATCTCAATACCTTGGCTCTGGGGAACTACGCTTTCGCCGACAATTCCCAGCTAAACTGGATCTTATCCCACGCCGCCACGCTCACAGAGCTGTATCTGGACAACTGCACCATTCTCTACGCCATGGCCCTGGAATGGGACCGCACGGTAACGCTTCTTCCATTACAGAGGTTCAGCTACCATGACGAAGAGACCGGTCACAAGTGGGCGGAGTACGACGGGCGCTGGGCAGACTACTTCCGAGCATTCAAGGACGAGCTGCCGCGTCTGCAGCATTTCCGGTACGGCCGTTGGGTGGACATCACTTGTTTCGATAACAGGCCGCCGTTCGAGGGGGAGACGGCCATGGAGATGGATTTTCATGAGGAGTCTTACGATGCGTTCTTGGAGGCGCGCGAGAGCGGCCAGTACGCATGGCAGGCGGATTGCGAGCAGTGGGAGGTCGAGCAGGATAGGATACCCCCTTGGCCGTCTGCCAGTCAGTGGGAGGAGGATAGACGAGCCCTAGGCGAGCTATGTGCGAAGCTTGGGCAGACAGCTCCTCGGTGGGACAGTGGAGAGGACCAGAATAGACACTAGGAGTGTTTTTATGCATATTATTATATATACTGTTCAACACTAGTCCAGCACAGGAGCCGGCGCCACGACAATATCATCCCAGAAAAGAACACTGGTATGCGAGGCCCCCGAGAGGGTGCAGGCAGCACGCAGATACAGCTCGACCGAGTCGCTCTTTGGCTGGAACTGCCCCTCGAGGGTCACCCATTTCCCGAAGTCATCATAGCTGAGGTCGACCTGGTCGATGAGGCCGGTGGTAACGTTGGCGCCGACATGGACCCAGGCTGAGCAGTAGTTTGCAGCAGAGACAGCAGGGCCTGAGACTTGCACAGTGACGGTGTAGTTGGTGCTGGCGTCGAGGTCGTTCAGGGGCTGGTGCACCCAGTTGGCGCGGTTGCCGGGGGCATTTCGAAGGGCACTGCAGGTCAGAAGAATATTCCAAGGCTACGAGGATTTCTTACAGATAGTAGTCTCCTGTATAAGCCTGGGATCCGTTGGCGATGGTTGCAGCAGCAGGGTCGGAGGGGATCCAAGGAGCGAGCAGGCCAGTCTCAAAGCCGCGGTTGACGACGATGGGCTCGAATGGGGGAGCGGACATTTTGATAATAAAAGATGACAAATGGTTAAAGAAATAGTTAATGATTGACATCTGGCTTTCAGGGGATCCTGCGCCTTTAAGTGTTCGTATACAGCCCTAAATGTGACTCTGCTGAAACATCCGTCAGCCGCCACTGCGGGACAACCAATCTGCAGGTCTGTTCGCTGGAGCCGGCGCTGGAAGGAGACTAAATAGGATTAAGTTGTTTCAGCTGGCTAAATATAATGCATTATATGTGCGGGATGGAATCCAGCCAGACCACTGCAGTATAGGCGCCAGCAGGCAGCGCTCGCAATGAAGACAACGTCAAAGCCATCAGTCCCAGGCGAGCCAGAACATACAATAACAGGGAAAGGACAGACAAGAGCAATTCCGCTACATTAAACCCCTCGTCCAGGTCACTGAATCCTTGGATCCAGCGGGGCAAAGTAGTGCCTTTCTCGCGGAGCCATGCCAGAGAGATTGGCCCTTGACCGACTATATACATCAGAACCACCGATCCAAGCCCAGTGAGTGCGAATACCCGCCAGGCAATGACTTCAGTGCGCGTGGGAAACGGGAAATTCCATCTGCGATCAAGCGTTAGCGGTGGCGACTCGACTGCCAGGGCCCCGTGGTTCTACTTACGCTGCGATATGAAGTCCGCAAAAAACAAGCCCTGACAAGGCGATCAGCGTGTTCGAAAAGGACTCTTCGCCCGTTGTCCGCCCCGAATATCCTCTTCTTATGCCTCCCTCTGCGGGCTTGGTCATAAAACTAGTCTCGAGCTCTGTCCCTAAACGCCGGAATACGGTGCCGACGCGGCTGCGCGAGAAGACACGACGATGCTCCCATCGCTTCGGGAATACATCAGTCAGGCTTTGAATCTGCAGCGGCAGACCAGCGCGAGTGGATCGCAGGAACAGCGTGATAGGAACGGCCATGCCCTGGGGTTTGTTCCACCAGCAGGCGTAGGTCATCAAGGCGCAGGCGACGTAGGCCAGTGTCGAGAACTCCAGCGGGGTGATGGGGAGGTTATACCCAGCGCGAGCGACGATGTTGACGGTGACCCAGGTACTCTGGAAAATAGTAAACGCCTTTGCAAAGCCATCCGACTTTGCTCGGTCGGTGATGTCTCGGTCGGTAAAGTCACAGCTCCTGATAACGCCTGCCTCGACGAAGGCGACAATCTGGTCTTCCTTGACATAGAAGATCCATCCGTCCTCTGTCTGCAGAGTCACCCCGTTCATTTTGACACAGAAGCAGTGCGCGACCGTCCAGCGCGCGGGGAGAGGGTACAGATGCATGTCGTCGACGGGGTGCGCTGCTTCGGACAACGCGCTGGTTCGGTTGTATAGCCACGACGTGGGCTCTCCTGCCACGGAGTTGCTGCTACCGGTGCTCTCCTGGGCGGCATTGCAGCGCCTGGCCATCGACCGGGCGTCCCAGAACTCGTCCAGGGCCATCAGGAAGAGCAGCTCTGGGGCCAGGACGGTCATGGTCCACGTAAGGAGCTTGAACGCAGTGACCTGGTTCTCGGAAACATACCGCGCGGGCACGTTTTGGTGCAGGATGGTCCATGTACAGGCGAAAATGGTGGTCAGGCATGTCCAGACAATGTCCCACGAGGAGCGATCGCTGTCCTGGAACTGCCAGCCTTTTTGAGGCTCCATGGCGTGGGGGGAATGCAGGTGAGGTGCTGCTGACGAGAGAAATCATCGCCAGTCAGCTCTAATCTCGAATAACATTAGTGCAGTATGCTGTCTGCTGTAATTGGTCGATGGCAGATCAACCCATCCCACTGTGATGAAAAGCGATTGGCATTGTTTTATTGTACAGGGTTATTGTTATTATTGTTATACAGTCTATGCAGTCGGCGAGCCAAAGACCTCCATATGGATGCGGTTAGGGCTGACCCCCAGTCCCTCCAGGGCCTCACTCTGCGCCTTCATGAACGGCGATGGCCCACAGATGTAATAATCGGCGTCTGGCAGGAGGACCTGGTCCTTGATCTGTGACACCTCGACGCGTCCGACGTGGTCGTAGTCCACGCCCTGCTTGTCGCCCTCCGCCACCTCCTCGTAGAAGACAGCCTTGCCAACCTGCGGATTCTCAGCCATGATCCTGGCCAGAGTGTCCTTCATCGCATGGACCCGGCCATTGCGAGCCGCGTGCACAAACACCGCCGGGCGCGATTTCGACTCGGTCGTGACGGTCTTGAGCATAGACATCATCGGCGTCAGACCAACACCACCACTCATCAACACCACGGGCGTCGTGGCATTCGCATCCAGCACGAAATCGCCAAAGGGCATGCTGATCTCCACCTCGGCGCCCTTTGGAAGCGCCTCGTGCAGGACATTCGAAATGCGACCGGCAGGACGAGCCCCCGACGCAAACTCCTTCTTGACGGAGATCTGGAAGTACTGGCGATTGGGGATATCGGACAGACTGTACTGTCGCGGCTGGTAGACGCCCAGCTCCGGCACGAAGCAGCGCACGCTGACGAACTGGCCCGGTTTATACGTGGGCAGGTCGGTCTTGTCTTCGGGGACCAGGTGGAAGGAGATGATCTCGTCGCTCTCGCTGACCTTGTCGGCGATGACGAACTTGCGCCAGCCTTTCCATCCCCCGGGGGTCTGCGTCGCCTGCTTGTAGAGACCGTCTTCGAAGGAGACGAAGATATCTGCGAGCTGCTGGTATGCGGCAGTCCAGGCGTCGACAACAGGAGGTGTCACGGCGTCGCCCAGGACCTGCTTGATGGCGCTCAGGAGGTGCTCGCCGACGATGGGATAGTGCTCGGGGACAACGCCCAGACTGGCATGTTTATGGCCAATGCGCGAGACTGCAGTAGCAAGGGCGCCGGGGTTGTCGATGTTGCTGGCGTAGGCCCAGACGGCGTGGGCGAGAGCGGCGGGCTGCACTCCGGTGGCCTGGTGGGAGGAGTTGAAGATGTTATTCAGCTGGGGGTGCTTCTTCAGCAGCTGCTCGTAGAAGAGAGTCGTGATGGCGACGCCGTGCTGTTCAAGGGCTGGAATGGTGGCCTTGACGATCTGCTTCTGCTGGGAAGTGAGGGCTGCGGTGGCATATGCGCGGCGACAGAGACGCGGTGCTGTTCGCGCCGTTTGTCTGAAGATATTCAGCATGTTGGATAAATGGGAATAAAATTTTGATTGAATGAGAGGGAAGAAGAGAAGAGGAAGGTTTATGAGGTCATGATTCTCCGCGGAGATGCAAAGATGGACGGCATCCGACGTTCGTTCCATATTACAGTGTATTTACTATTTAGTCATATTGTATAGAACAATCCTTACAATCCGCATATTCCTATTGGGTCTCCTTCGTTTCTCCCGAATGCGAGAGAGCCAGCCAGGGCCGCCTGTTCCGGCACCAGACCTCGAGGCTGGGGATAGCTTCACTGCGATCGAGCATCGTCCCACTGGCCACGGAGACTATGCCAGCTTCGTACAAGTCGCCGGTTTGCTGGAACACGCTGGATCCACACGCCCTGCAGAACGAGCGGCGCATCGTTGAGCCACTGCTGGTGCCGCCTTCGTGGAATGTGGCCAGGGTGTCTCCGCGGACGATTTGGACATTCTATTCTGTTAACTCTGCAATAATAAACACAAACCAGATTAAGAGAATACCTCCTGCTTGTACCAGCAGTTGACCATAAACGCCGACCCGCTGAACTGCTGGCAGCTGTCGCAGTGGCACACGGCGCACTGCAGGGGCTTCCCATACAGCTTGAATTTGACGGCCTCGCAGAGACACGATCCAGCGTTGTCTGGTTTCTGTGCTCCTGTGTCTGCCATGTTCAATGATAATATTTGGTTAATACTTGGTTTGTTTAATGTTACTGGGAATATATATAGTTATGGCCATGACGTCGGCTTGGTAAGCAGTTGGAGACATTCACATTAAATACATTAACTAATATATACATTAATATGCAGTAACTACAGGACATGAATGACCAGGATCTTCTTCCTCGCTGTCACTCCGCACTCATCTTCAACGACGATCCTGATGGCCCTGGACTTAGTCCCTTGGCTTTTCTGGGCAGCCAAAGGAAGCTGCGATTGTCGCTCTTCTGCCTCGGTCGCATCCTGAATGTGACAGTCGGATCTCCTGAGTCTCGCTATAAGTCTGTCGCTGCGAAGTTCTTTGCTGAACACCCAAATCAGCAAAAGTGAAGCCAGAGTCGGCCGAGTTTACAATGCGCCTGGCCTTGTCTCTGTTTGCCCTCCCGCTCGTAGTGGGAGACCCCTACAACACCTTCGATGGCCCTGGCTTCCCTGCCTGCAACGAGGTCGCTGCTGTCAAGACCCCGGAAAGTGTAGATGAGATCCAGTCGCTCATCCACGATGCCATCGACGCCGGCCAGCAGGTGCGCGCGTCCGGCAAGGCACACATGTGGTACGACACCATGTGCTCCGACGACCCAAACACGGTGATTATCCAGACGGAGAATGTCAACAAGATCTATGATCTCGATCTCGATGCTGGAACTGTCATGATTGAGGCCGGCGTCACCTTTCTCCAGCTGGCGGACTACCTGCACGAGCGAGGCGCATCGGTACGCTCTTTCTCGTAGACGCTTTACTGTAAACTAACTATCCAGGCCGGCTATACCTTGGTCAACTGGAACATCACCCTGGCTGGCTGCGTCGCCATGGGTGCCCATCGCTCCTCCATTCGCGAAGACTCGATGGTTGCCTCGGGCGTGCTGTCCCTGGATATCATCGATGGCAACGGCGAGCTCCGTCACCTCGAGCGCGACGACAGCGACGAGTGGCTCGCTGCGTCCACCTCGCTCGGTCTACTCGGCGTTATTGTCCGGATGAAGTTCAAGATCTACCCTGACTTCAAGGTCTATGCTGACCAGAAGACGTAAGTTGCCACCGGTTGGCCCAGATGTATGCTGACTCTGTAGACTGGACGACGACGAGGTCTTGGACGGTGATATCTACGGCATGATTGCGCCTTATGCGACCGCGAACTTTTGGGTAAGAAACAAACAAACATTCATGGACAGAGCTGATGAGTACAGTGGTGGCCGTACAAGAGAAAGTTCCACTGGCGATACTACGACGTCGTTGACAACGATATCAACGAGCAGCAAGGCTTCCAAAACACCTTCTCCGTCACACCTATCGAGGCCTCTGCAATCAAGGCTCTCTGGAACAGCGGCAAATACCTGGCCACGTCCAATATGCTGGCAGAGGAAATCCTCTTTGGGCAGTGGGAGTCTCCCAACTTCCGCGAGAAGACGACCAACAAGGACATCAGCGAATGGCCTGTATACGGATGGAACTACGATGTCCTCATCGGCGGCCTCTATCCCGACCAGAAGCCAGTGTGGGAGCACGGTCTGAATGGCGACACCCTCGAGCTCGCCTTCCCAGTCACCCAGGCGAATGCTGTGTTGAAACGCGCCCGCGAGCTATTTGACGATGAACTCAAGAAGGGCCTCGTCATGACATCAACCTACCGCAGCGGCATCAACATCAAGTTCGGCCGTCCGTACTTTGACTTGCTGGGCCAAGTCACTTACAACACCTCTGACGGCGCAGACTGGACCAAGGGCGCGATCATGTTCGACTTTCCCAGCTACAAACCGACCGTTGGGGATGGATCTCGCTTCAACGAGCCATTCTGTAAGTGTTCCTGGCGTCTCATAATAACATCTCTAACAAGGTCAGACGAAACCTTCGTAAAGGCCCTGGTCAAGGAGTTCCCCTGTCGTCCACATTGGACCAAGAACACCCGAGAGGTGTTTGAGCTGGCCACAAGCAACCTGGATAAAGATGTAAGTGTCACTGCCTATCCGAAGACGCCTGCTAAAAATCCCAGCATCTTGCTCGCTTCAAGGCCGTTCGAGAGAAGTTCGACCCAAAGGGCCTCTATCGCAGCGTAGTTGGCGAGATCATCGGGGTCTACGATTGAAGGCTTTCATATGGATATCTATTGGGCTATCCTCAACTATGTACATATGTGATAGGATATGCCGCATTAGCGAAGGAATGCCTTTGAAATATTAACCTTTCTCCTATTAGGTCAAGCTATTAGATGGCCAGAATAATTCACGATCCCAGTCCATCCCCAAGTCCATACCTGGGTCGCAGTAAAAGCCGTCGGTAAAGGACATGCTCTCGCTATCATAATCTGGCACTTCGACAGCTTTGGCCATCGCGCTTTCGTCTGTAGGATATTGCACACTGGTGCAACTCAGCTCGCTGGTCCAGTCGATGTCTTCAGCTGTGGTGGTTGACGTGGAATTGGTTTGATCGAATATCAACCGCTTCAGACCTTCTGTGTCACAGAAAGGACTCTGCTTGCCTGCGTCGAGCTCTCCCAGCCAGGAAAGAATATCTGTAGTGAGAGGGCGTCCATCCTGCGTATTCTCTACCGGCTTCGTTCGTAGTCCTCCATCGCATGCAATGGCATACAATTTCTGGAGACCACAAACAAGAACGTCTTGCTGTTTCTCCAGTAACTCAACATATCTACCGCGATAGTTAGTAACCGCAGTAGACCGAATCAAAGAAGCTCACCCCTTGGGATATGTTCTCTGGCAGACCTTGCGCGAGCGATCGAATGTACATATCGCGTTGTCTACGGTGCATCGGTCACACGGCCGACTCCCTCTGCACTGCAAGATCCATTTAACGATGTTGCCACCAAATGTCTTGGATCGTACCTTTGTTTTCTTCAATCGACATCTGTCGCATGCTTTGGCTGTTCTCTTGCGCTCAAGGGTGTCCTGGGAATGCGCAGACTCTGCATCCGTACGTCGGCCCATTCTGTACAAAAGTTGAACATTTCTACTGCACTGGGCGAAGCATCATTATATAACTAGAAGATAACTGGACTATAACTGAGACTCTTAACTAAGTGATGACCTCGACGATCAAACTCTCGTTATGCTTTAGAATCCGAACAAGCGACCCGGCCGGTCCGTGGATCCGGATCAGTCCAGGCTTAACAGGCGTCTTATAGCTGCCTTCGCACCAGTCAGCGATTCCATTGATCCGTTCGATCCGTCGCTTATTCTGCTAAAGACTGGGACTGTTTTACGTAAACTGCAGGCCTGTCAAGTTGGCAGCTGGTCGGCAGTTGGTCAGGTGGGATTGCCCTGCTCAGACCGTCTATGGGGCACTGGGGAATAATGACGCATAATAAACAAGAAATATATTAACTAATAAATGTAGTGAGTGTTTTCCCGGTCGGTCTATTCCATTAATCATTATGGTTGACGAAAAGAGTCTCAAGAGGCAGCGGGTTTCCAAAGCGTGCGAGAAATGTCGCATACTCAAGGCAAAGGTCACCACAGCCCTTCCCATCCTGCTTGGTATAATATTCACTTCTTATAGTGCGATGGACAGCAGCCCGTGTGCGGACGTTGCACGGGCTATGGCTTCACCTGTGTGTGGTCAAGCAGTAGGAGTCGCTCGAGTCTGCAGCCAGGAGGATCCAGGGTCATCGACCAGACTACTCTCCGGTCTATAGTCGCGTCCTACGAGGCACTGGTCATGAACCTGAAAGAGAGACTGGACGAGCGCCAGCGGTCTGACATAGAGGCATCCCATGCGTATATCCAAAGCCATCTCCCTCTGCGATTCTCGTCCAGCAACGAGCCCCAAGCGTCGGAATCGAACCTTCCTCTGAGCACTCATACATACGTTGGCACTGCCAGCGACACGCACTTCTTCAATACGATCAAACATGCCATGAGTGCAAACCTGGAAACCTCGAAATACCGCCCTGACACAGAACGGTACGACCAGCCTGATTCATTGCGAGGGATCCCCCGAATCCGCAAGCCGCTCAAGCTGCCCTCTGCCAAACTGTGCCACCAGTATCTCGATATCTTCTTCTCTACTATTCATTGTGCATTCCCATTTCTCAGTCGAGCCACAGTCGAAGAGCGACTGGAGAGGATAGCTGCCGATGGCACCAGTGACATAGATCCATCCTGGACTGCGCAGTTGAGTATGTCCACCCCAAAGTCGATACCAGGATTAATTGCGAACATGTCTCTCAAGGCTTTCTCTTCGCTATCGGTGCTTGCTATACCTCTCTCACGGAGTCCGCCCGCCTTGACGACATACCACATCAGCAGTACTTTGCCCAGGGCCTCTTGTTCTTCGATGAGATGTACAGCAACTCTTCGCTGCAGAATGTGTCGCTTATTCTGACTCAGTGTTTCTATCTACTGGCCACATGCCAGACAGATCGGTATGACTCGTTGTTATTGTTTCTCATTGATACTAATGTCTTGCGAAAGGGCTTGGAACATCCTAGGCCTTGCCATCCGCATGGCCCAAAGCCTGGGCTTGCACGTAGGAGCATCACAATGGGGCAACGTCGAGGAAATAAATCCACAGGTACAAGAAGAACGACGCAGAGTATGGTTCTCACTCTATATCCTAGACCGACTTCTTGCACTTCAACTGGGTCGCCCTGTAGGGATTCAGCAGGCCGACTTCCACGTCGAGCTCCCATCGAGGGCAGAAGACATTCGCCGCATCAACTTGCAATCTGCAGATGAACCCAGCGTTGCGTCTTCAATGGACTACTTTCTTTCGCTGATCGAGTTCTCCCACATTGTCGGCCGCGTGAACACAGAGCTCTATCAACCAGTTGAAGCCGAGCTGTCCTCGAAGAAGCTGCTATTCAGCACTGCCTCTCTCGATTGGGATCTTGTCCAGTGGAAAGACCATCTTCCTCACCATCTGCGCTTCGATCTTGGGCATACCCTCGAGAGATCCCTCGTCTTTCGACGTCAGGTAAGTCGGCCTTGAGCACAAAGACACAAACTAACTCTTCTCACAGCGGAACATGTTCGCTATCAAATACCACCACCTGCGCGCTCTAATCCACAGACCATTCCTGTGCATGTCACGTCTACACCAAAGCAGCCGTCTTTTCGGAGAGTTATTCCAACACAACCGCTCCAGAATCGACGAGGCCGAGCTGATCTGCATCACAGAAGCTCAGGAAATGGCACACCTCCTGCACAACATCCCCGATGAGAGGAGCCTGGTCCACGACTTCCCATGGTGGCAGATGATATCGTGCTTGATATGCGCCAGCTCGATTCTCGTCGTTGCAGCGACCTTCTTCGAGCCCAGCCCTGCATCTACATCTTCAGAGCTGCGAACCAAGACATTCGACGAAGACGCCGAAACATGTCTGAAAGTATTCGAAGCCTTGAGCACAAACTCGAAGGCTGCCTTCTGCGCCAAGTCCATGCTGAAGAGTCTGCAGCAGCTAAAAGTGAAATCCAAGGGCACGGATACCTCGCACAACAAACCTCATAACCTCTGCTAATCGGTACAGTTCGGCGTGTTGAGAGCGAGCCCACTCAGACCAGTGTTAAGAGTGCAATCACATCAAGTTCCAGTAAACTGGGAAATCCCCCCGGTGATCTGAACTTGTGGCAACAATGGCCAAGCGAGATATCAGACACTATGCAATGGTCAGCGCAGTATCTTGATTTGCCCCAGGACTATCTCCCCAATTTTGAATTCGGTCTGCAAGAGCCTGGCTGGCAGAGTCAGCCGGATAATTCTGGATTGTGGCATGATAGCTGTTGATTATCTGTGCTTTTCCTCCTTAGTTAGACCTTTTTGGTTGCGTAGTACTCCCTTACCATATCTCCTCCTTTCGTTAGTCGTTTATTCGGTCCTACTGCTGTAGCAGTGCATTAACTATAACGCCATATTATTATTGTACATATGCCTATATAATACACTACTTAGTTAGAGTCAGTACATACGACCACAGGGTGTGGAAAACAGGGCTTCCCGTCCGCTCAGCCGTACTTAAGCCACACGCCGGCTGGTTAGTAGTATGGTGGGTGACCACATGCGAATCCCAGCTGTTGTATGTTTTTTGTTTTTTTGTTTTTTAACTTATTTAAAGATTTCATTGGATTTTTGGATGGTGTGGCTGGCTGGACCTCTTGGGCAGCAACAGTTCCCTCGCATTCACTGTCGGGAACATTGAACATCGCAAGAGTGCAGTCACCCTCTCTGCCTCTGGGTACTTAAACTATTGGGAGCGGGGTGAATGATGGAAACCATGTAGTTGAGTAGGCAATATGACATTCATTCATTTTCTTCATAAATAACATCGAGCGTGGTCGCAGTAGAGAAGCGTATGCAACCCCTGGAGTCCATACTCGTAGCATTCATACGCTAGGTCGTATCTAAGCCTTGCTGACCTCTGGCGTTTCAGTGTCCACATGCACCGTCCCCATAGCCGCCTTTTCAGCCATCTGTTCCATGTGCTGGTCGAGCCCAACATCAGCCCGAGCCTGCGCTAGCATGACTGCATCCTCCTCTCCTGTGCGGCTATTGAAGACCCGGTCCATCTCCTCCAACGTGGCGCCCTTTGTCTCGGGGAGGAAGAACCAAACCCAAACAATTCCGCCAGCAAGGAAGACCGCAAAAAACAGGTAAGTGCCCCAGGCCCAAGCCTCGAACATGGGCGGGACGAAGAAGGCGACTGCGAAGTTGTTCACCTATAGTCCACCAAAGTTAGAAGCCGATAATATGAAGGAACCAAAACAGACAAAGGTGCCTTACCCAGTTACTAGATGCTCCGAAAGCCGCTCCCTTTGATCGAATGGACAACGGGAAAATTTCCGATACCAGCGTCCAACTCACTGGACCCCAAGTGGCGCCGAACGAACCAGTGTACAGCCAAATGCAAACCACAGCAGTCCAACCTCCAACCACATGAGAAGGCCAATCGTGTCGGAATTTCGCAACGATAATAGCTGGAATGACCATGAATATCCACATGGCAATAGACCCGGCAATCAACATTGGCTTTCTGCCCACTTTGTCTATGATAAGCATGGCTGGGAGAGTCGATACGAAGAACACCACCCCAGTAACGCCAGTGGCAAGAAGTGCGGTTGTACCGCCAGTAAGACCTAAATCCTCGAAGACGTTACTCGCGTAGTAAATAATGGCATCGATTCCCGACCACTGTTGAAAGAACATGACGAGCCACGCCGTTGCGACGCGCTTGAAGGCGTCCCATTTGCGAAGAATGTGCCAGTATTGTGCCAACTCGCGCATAATGACACTCTGCTTCTCCTTCTCCGCGAGGTTCGGGAAATTCTTGGCAAATGCGCGCTGTTCAAACAATGTTTCGGCCTTGATCTCCTTGTATTCAATGTCGACCAAGGGGTGGTCGGTCGGGAGTTTGCGCAGGTAGGACAGTGTCTTGATAGCCTCCTCGTCTCTTCCCTTCTTCACGAGCCACCTTGGAGAGAATGGCAGCCACCATATTCCCAGCATCAGTATGGCAGCCGGGATACCCTGGATGATGGATGGTATTTGCCAGGCAAGGTTGGACTGGGTTTCACCGATTCCGCCAATGTTGTTGCTTCCGTATCCACACCAGAAGGACAGCATGATGCCCAATATAGTGGCAAATTGGTAGAACGATACAAGAAAGCCTCGGAGCTCGGAGGATGCTAGCTCGGCATTGTAGAGTGGGCTGTACTCATAGCGGGCATGTTAACTGTGCTCGATTTGGGTACATGAGATGATGGCAAGTTCTACTTACCCAACACCGCTAAAGGTACCAACACCGATCCCAGTGAAGAATCTACCGGCGTAGAGGAGCGAAGGGTTGTGGTAGGTTGCGCCAATGTAGAGGTAACTTCCGAGCACCACCCAGCAGCAAGCCATGAACATGGTGTACTTTCTTGAGAAGACCTCTCCCAGAATACCTGCAGACAAAGAACCCGTAATTCCACCAAGTTGGAGCACCGATGTCAACCAACCTGTGGCGCTGGAGGACTCGACCACAGACGGAAAGTTATCCTTGAAGCGGTACATAACGAGAGACTGGCCGAGGACGCCCTGTTGGTAGCCATATTCAAAACCGCCGAAGCTGTTCGAGGAGCGTTAATGGAATGCTCGAAGAGGCCATCAGCCCAGACTCACGAGGCAAAGAAGGCGATGACCATAAGCTTCGGGTTATGCAAGAGATGTCGCCATCTGTTGTTATACAGGGACTTCTTGCGCTCTTCATGAGCAACGACATCAACAGGATCCATGCTTTCTAGTCGCTTCGTATCAGGAATTAAAGCTGAACCAGATGATACCTACCTGGGGACTGAAGGCCTTTTGACTACCCCGGGAAAGGCACGACAGAGGAGCGGGGCAGACAAGGCAACTCGAAGCGCAATTCTAATAAATAGAGGTCCCATTTGAAGCACTGCAATGCAAGGATCGCGTGTCGTGGCCATTTCTGGGCGAGTTGGCCGGCAGTGGAACCGAATGTAGAACCGGATATGGGCGTAGAGCTTCCATTTTCAACGGTTTGACAGTGTCCTTGTTGGCCAGAATCGGCTAGGGCAACGGCACGACAAAGAGGCGCATTATCCTGGCCCAGAATGCCCAAGATCGTCAAGTATGGTTTGTGTCGGGGCTTAATCCTTCCTGAATGAGAGACACCGGAAGTCCCCCGATGCTACTGTCACTCTGTTGCGGAGCCCCGGGTTTGGCCACCGCGGGAGAAGGAATTCCCGTCGCGTCTTCGAGTCTTCAGCAGTTCAGTGGTAGGCGAAGAATACGAATTAATGATGGAGTGCGCCGGGGCATTCTCCGCATTCGTGATACTAAGACTGCTAGCACGGAGTCCGGTGCGGGGCTTACAGGGCTCGAGTCCACCATTGGCATTTCTTGCACGGCTTAAAGACCAAGGTACACTTGGCATTCATCCTTGAAAGGTTGGAGGTGAGGGGATCGAAAAGGAAGACCAAGCCCAGATGGTCATCTGGAGAGGACAATGCGACACAGGCCATCCCCACATTATACTCCTAGATGCCCACCTATCCATGGCCAGGGACTTTTTCTCCTCCACCGTACTTGAGTATTGGAATGCTTTGGTAGAGCGAGTGTGAAAACAGGATCAGCAACCATACCGAGCAGTTCAGAGAAATTGGACACTGGCGAGTCGCATTTTGTATGTCGGCGTGGTGGAACAGAACCTGCCACTCCAATGTTTTGTCGCCGGTCTTGGAAACCGCTGGATGGGAGCAGACCGTTTGGCAAGTGCAATGGCGACAGAGCATGGACACGGGTGAACCGCAGCTCCAGGCACCTAATGACCCATGCACAATTCTTTCAACGGGCTTGCGGGACTGACAGGGTGACGAACAGGTCCGTGTCGGTCGGTCCGTTAAGGACGATTGATGCACATTGCCGCTGAAATGTTCCATCATGAGTTACAGATGAAGGCAGTCTTTTTGACGAACCATCCATGGTAAACAAGCGCCAGGTCCCTAGGCCATGGCAAGTTTCATGGCTGAACGGTCATCCCGAGCTGCTTGGGAGAACCAAGGCATCCGAAGGCTCACATGGGCATTCCCATCTTGGGCTGGGAGTCGCCAACAACTATTGGCGAAAATGGTTCATCCGGGAGCTTATGCTGGAAAAGGTTCTGGACTCGATAGCACTAATATGGCGCGTCTGTATTACAAGTCGGCCAAGATCCAGTGCGTGGTCCATGCATTGTAGAACGGTTAATGAATCACAGATTCTAGAGAAGCCCAAGGCTGCAATTGTAAGCGTGTCGAGTAAATGAACTCAGTCAGATTTCTCGCTCTGACGCATGCATACTGATGGACCATCCAACGCCTGTGTTCTTCCCGTGGTCTTCTCTTCTCGAACAGCTTTTACTAAAATCGCGGTAGTCCAGACTGCCAATGCAATTGAACAGCCGATCATCGCCCACATTCCCCGGGTAAAGCGTGGCGCCAGGTCGGCAGAGTAGAATATAATGCTCCACCAGGCATTGACAGCATTGTTACCCAGGTTCATGCTAGCAATAACAACAGAACGCTGGCGGGCATCTCGGTTTCGCATGGCATCATTGGCCCAGGCAAAGAATGTTGCTTGACACGCATAAACTGCGCCCGCCCAGTAGTAGGCACCGAATACAGTTGCGGTGGAATCGAACCGGGTTAAAATAAGGGCAGAAGTGACAACTCCAGTAATTCCAATAAAGTAACCAACGATGTATCGTTTGCCGCCGAATAAATCCGTCAGAGTGGCCCAGAATAACGTGGAGATGATCCCCACAGCAGGAACCCCAGTGGGATAGTTATTGAGTTGAGGTACCGAGTATTTGATTGTAGGGTATGCCTTCATATAAAGTGCCAGGAGAGTATTTGACGAGAACGATTCCGTCTCGCCCGCAATCACCCAAAGAATGACAAACCCCCACCAGTACCAGGTAGTAAAAAGCTCCTTCAAGAATGCTCTGTTGATTGGAGCGCGGTCGGCGTTCACCGTTGGCAGTCGGGATACGGCCAATGCACGTTCAGATGGAGTGAGATACGGAGCTCTCGTGGTTGTCGGCGTGTCCGGAAACAGGAACAACCCATATATTGCAATCGGAAGGGTGATCAAGCCGTCGATCTGGGTCAGTTAGCACTGGGACACTGCCAGGGAGGTCTTCATAGTAATAGAAGCATGTAAGATGGCAAGAGTAAGTACTTACTATGAATAGCCATCGCCAACCCGACAAACCTGCTGCGCCGTCCAGCGATGAATGGATTCCTGTTTGAATAAAGCCGCCAAACATGGTGCCAGCCAGACCACTCGCGGTGAAAATTCCGCTTCTTTTCCCTAGCTCACGCTCGGCATACCATGATCCTAGGATGTAATGGGTCCCTGAAAAGGTGCTTGCCTCAGCCAATCCCAGAAAGAACCGGATAGCCATGATGCCTTGAGGGTTGTGGACCGCGGCCGTAATCATCGTCAACCCACCCCACAGGAGGACCATGGATGGGAAGAAGATCCGAGGCGGCAGGTAGGTTAGTGCCAGGTTCGAGGGGACCTGGCCGAGGATATAGCCCACGGTAAAAATGGTGTTGATGACAGTGAGCTGGTTGCCTTTGAAGGCCAGCTCCTCCTCCATGCCGGAGACATACGCGTTGGTGAGGTTGGAGCGGTCAAGATAGTTGAAAAAGTAGGTTACGCAGCAGAAGGAGAGGATGAAGAAGTCGATCTTGACGAGCAGCCTCTTTTCAGGGTCCTTGATCCACCACATTGTGTGTCAAACACGGTGAGACCGCGAGTTCAGGTTGGCGGTTGAGAGAGAGTTGGGACCGAGGGTCAAGGCATTATTTCAGGCGGAGAGCTACCGAGATCCGATGATGCAATGGCGATGCGACCTCGACGATCCCAGAATATCAATACGAATAATCAATGGGAATCAACGTACTCCGTACACAGTTGGAGTGAGGAAAATCTGGCTCGAAGTGGAAATTCCGGGGAGCAAATCAGTTGATGCCTAAGGCAGTAAACACACCGAATCGGGCCGTCACGTGTGCCCCTTTGAATTTTTGGCTCAGCCTCACCACCATCGCGATCTCTTTCTCTCTCTCTCGCTGTCACTCGCTCGGTCTTTCAGTTCCTGAGCTAAAACCCTTATACTATGCGGCCCTCCTTCCGCTCTCCCTTTGATGTCGCCGCCATTGGAGCCTCGGGTTCCTCTCTACTAGTCGCAGACCCACGACCCTGCGCTTCGCCCGCCTTACAACTCCCCGACCGCAGCCGGGGATGAAGGCCTTCAAGCTGCCCTGGAGGGTCGGCCCCAGCTCGGCTAAAGACGCCCTATCCATAACCAGTGAGAAAGATCACCAGGACTGCCTGCCCACGGCACCCACTCACTTCAACTTCTTCTCCTCGCAACTGGATTCCTGCGTGGAAGCCTCGACCATCGATGGCCTGAAAGCACTCTACGACCCGCTTTGCCCCTTGCTGGAGGATGGAACATACCCTGGACTGTGGTGGTTGGATGTAACGGCGCCCTCGGAAGACGATATCGAGACACTCTCGCGCATCTTTAACCTCCATCCGCTCACAACGGAGGACATCAAAATTCGGGAGAACCGTGAGAAGATCGAAGCCTTCGGTCCGTACTACTTTTTGTCCCTCCGACCAGCTCTCCAGGTCGAGACCCACGAGGGAGCACAAACATCTACTGTCAATGTCTATGCTGTCGTGTTCCGCAATGGGGTGCTCAGTTTCTCAATGGGGGACAATCCCCATGTGGGCCATGTCCGAAACCGTATCAAAGAACATCAGAGTCACATGTCGCTGACCAGTGACTGGATCTGCTATGCACTTATGTAAGTTATGTTCTCGTGCTCGCAAGTTCTCCACTAATTCTCCGCAGCGACGACATTGTCGACGGTTTCGCCCCTTTTATCAACCAGGTAGAGAGCGGGGTGGAGACGATGGAAGACAGTGTTTCCATCACCCGGCCGGACGACATTGGTTTGGCTCTTCGACAAATCTACAAATGCCGGAAAGAGGTTCTGCACATCCGACAATTACTGAATGACAAGACGGACGTGCTTCGGTGCTTCGCCCGCCACTGCGAGGCCTTTGGCGCCTCCTCGTCGCAGGTGACACTGTATCTCAGCGACATCCAGGATCACGTCCTGACTATGGTAGCGAACTTGGATGCAGCGGAACAAATGCTGTCTCGTGGCCAGTCCAAGTATCTAAGCCAACTATCCTTTGACTCCACCCGGATGCGCAACCAGATAATGCACGCGCTGAGTCGGCTGAGTATGATTGCGGGAATCATCGTTCCTTGCCAGTTCGTGACCGGTCTCTTTGGAATGAACGTGACTGTTCCAGGGGAGGATAAGAATACATTAGCCGGATGGTTTAGTATTCTTGGGATAATCCTCGCGCTGATTCTGCTCTTTCTTTCTATCGCTCGAAAACTACGCCTTCTCTAATCCATCTGGCGATGGGAAGGACTGCTTGGACACCGTTGTAGTTGGGTTGTGCACAGTTTACTAGCTTTCTATGACACTATCTAGATTAATTTACTCTCCATCTATGAGCCACATTGTGTTCGTTACTCTGAAATTCTGTCAAACAGCTATTTAACGAGTAAACATAATTTACGAATCAGGTTTGTCGGTTTAGATGCGTGGTGAATCTGTTAGTGTTAGGGATTCAGGATATATATATCCACCATGGTAGAACAAGTGCCGATGTACTCCATACTCTCCGCTTCATTAGATTATTGCCCAACTGTCGAATTACTATGTTTTAAGCTACTGAAAAACAAACCCCACGAGGGTCCCCTTATTCTACGCCGTAGACTTCTCGAAACGAATTGCCGCGCCAGATCTGGTGAAGCAGGCGAATCTGATACATAGTCCGTCATAGCGTCCTTCACACTGGGGCTGACTCGCATTCCACAACCAATAACACAAAGCAGCAGCAGAAGGCCCCGCCGATCGCGTCTGAGACAATTGGGCCGGAAGACTCTAGACCCGATCTTGCCTTCGCTGGTTGGACGCTCGGCTTGTGCCTGAAGCTCTGAACTGGCACCGGTGACAGTAATTGTCAGCAATAACAACCATAAAGTTCCCTGCCCCAGTCCAGACTCCTCATGTCGGTCTCCCAGAAAAAATGACCCTTACTCCCTTGGATGTGGGAGTCCAGCGCTTCCTGGAATTCACAGTGACGCTTGTGTTCCCAGAAGTATACTCTACAGGGCAGCTTGACGCTGCGACACAGGCCCTGCTCTCAGAATGGCCCACACTTGGCTCGCGACTTAATTCACAGGTATTTCCATCGAGAATGCGTGTTGATACCTGTACTGATAGTCATCACAGCGAACTGACCTCATCCCAAGCGAACCCGACAACCTACCCAATATCTACCGAGGACAATTCGTCGAAAAGAACCTCGAGGATGTCATCAACATTGCCAAACCGAAGCAGATGGGGGACGATATTAGGAAGCTGGATAAACTCTTCAAGTTCTCGAATAGCCTGAAGAAAGCGCTGCGAGGGCAGGTCTTCCAGGTTCGCGCGCTGCTGTTACAAAACGCCACGGTCATCCGATTTGTGTTCCAGCATCCTTTCTGCGATGCGACTGGTGCGTATACCTCTTCAATTATCAAGGCGTACCCTGACAATAACAGGCGGATATAGGATTGCAGAAGCATACTGCGACGTTCTGAGCGGAAAGAAGGTCCCAGATGTATCGTTTATGAGAACCCCCCTGAGACTGTACGATGAAACCAGGCAAGAAGCGACAAATGAAAAGAATACACAGAAGACAACGGAGATAGTCAATCGAACACGCGAATTATTCGTCTGGAGCTGGCGAGCTCTACTCCAAAAAGGAATCAAACTGATCGTGCGAGACCTGCTGCATCCCAGCCGAGTCGAGAACACACTGTATATTCCAGAAGAAAAGATAAGAGTTTGGAAAGAAGAAGCTCAGAAGCAAAACATCAGCATCACTGATCATGATCTACTTACCGCATTTATCTATCAGGTATGTGATCTATGCTCTTCAGATCTACCCTCAAGTAGTAACATCTACAGTCCGCGTACGAGCAATCCCTGCCCCAAGACTACAGCATCATATTCAGCATCCGACGACAACTCCAAAACCAGACTCCAATGCACAACTCCTGTATAGTACTCCCGATAAACATCGACTCCCTCCATGACGGCAATCAATCAAAACCCGCGGCGCTGCCCAAGATAGCAGCCGAGGTGCGACGAACAATCCTCCAAGCCCGACAACCAGAGTGTCTTTCTAAATTGCTACAATTCCATGCAAACCCAAATACAAGGCCCATGATCCCGCGATGAATTGGAAGTAAAGCCTCTCAGGTGTCGGTGACCTCGTGGACTGATTTGCCGTTCTTTAGCCTTGACGCGCGAGGGACGACGCCGAGCTTTGTGTTTGGGGAGCTCGATTTGTGGGGACTTTTGAAGATGTTTGGACTCTCTATGGACGATATTATTATAACTTGGAGGGATCAAGCAGCAGGAGAGGATGGAAACGGGGGCTATTGGATTCGAGGGAGACTGGATAAGGCTGCGTGGGAGAGAATGGCCGAAGCCATTGGCCAATAGAGCTGTGGCGAGCATAGACTAAGCTGAATTGTGATGAAGGTTAATGCATCTAGATACAGAGTCAAAAATTTCAACTAGGCAAAGAGTCTAGACAGTAAAGCTCCCGGTCAAACGAATATCACGACTTGAACTGCCCACATAAACCCGGAATGCCCCCTCGGGCACAACCCACTTCTGTCGAACGACATCCCAATAGCTGATATCTCGACGCGTGAGTTCGAATACCGCGAGTCCGCTCTCACCAGGCGTGAGGCTTAGCTTGTCGAACCCTCGCAGCTGCTTGGGCGGCGTCGATGGAGCCGAGTCGGGATATCCAATGTAGAGCTGGGCGACTTCGGCCCCAGTGACCTTACCGGTGTTGTTCACATAGGCACTGACTGTTCCAACTGAAGCGAAGAGATCAGATGGACCGCCGACAACGGTCTCACCGGTGGTTGGACCGGGCTTTGCGATGACAGCCGTCGCAAGAGTCGAGTAATTGAATGTAGTGTACGCTATCAACACGTTAGTCGCATCCTCGAAGGCATTCAAGGGACATACACAAGCCAAATCCAAACTCATATCGTGGCTGGATCTCGTTCTGATCGAAATGCCGGTAGTCGATGAACAGGCCCTCGGAGAAGTTGTCAGTCAACTCTGTTGTCCAGGTTGCGCCATAATCCTTTTCAGATTTGCCGATTGTATAGGGCAGCTTCCCACTGGGCGATAGATCACCGAACAAGACATCGACGAGGGCATGTCCGCTTTCCTGACCGGGCAGACCAGCCCAGACGATAGCGACGACGTTGGGCTCTGCGAGGATCGTCTCGAGGGTGATGGGCCCGACGCTGTGGACGACGACAATCGTGGGCGTGTTGGTCCTCGCGACAGCCTGGACCAGGGCGTTCCCATTGTGCCAGGGGTCGAGGTGGTTGCGGTCGCCGGCGTGGTCTTCGACTGTAATGTACCTGCTACGTGTTAAATCTGTGATAAAGAGGTGAAAAGAGCACGCACCCTTCGCCAGAATCCGAAGTGATAAACACGATGGCAGTTTCAGCAGAAGCAGCAGCAGAAGCGCCAGCAGAAGCTTCATCGGTGGTACTAGTGACGATGTTCGTGCCCGCTGAGAGCTTCTCCTTGATAGCATCCAGCGGAGCAACGAGATACTATGCGAATCAGTATCTTTCTGTCAAGCTTCAAGGTTAAACATACCGGATATTCGGCCGTACCACTGCCCCATCCTTGAGCAAGAGTTCCAGTGTTGCAGCCCCGGTCTTCACACGCGTTGGCGCCATCTGGGTTAACAATGGCATCAGATCCAATAATTGCAAGACTGGCAGGAGTGCCCAGTGGCAGGCTGTGGTTATTATTCTTCAGCAACACAATCGAGTCTCGCGCAATCTTTCGTGCGAGATCGCCATGCTCAGGCGTTGTCACATTAACAGACGCCGCACCCCCATCCCAGCTACTAAATGCGACTTCAGGATATCCCTTGTCCTGGCCGAGCAGATACCATGATGCGACAACACGAGTCACCATATCATCGAGGCGCTCCTGGGGGACGGAGCCGTTTGCAATCGCTGCAGCCAAGTTATCGCCCCAGTATATGCTACCGGGTGGCTGATTGAAGTCAGAGCCTGGCATGGTCATATCGAGGCCTTCTACTGCACTCTTGACTGTACTATGTTGTGCATTCCAATCGGAGAGGACATGGCCTTTGAAGCCCAGCTCGCCTTTGAGAAGACCGTTTAGGATGGCATCGTTCTCGCAGGCCCAAGTCCCGTTAACTTTGTTATAAGAGCACATAACAGAGGCGACATTCGCCTTGACAGCGTCATAGAACGGCCAGAGATACAGCTCATGCATTGTCCGGTCGTCAGCAACGGAGCTAATAGTCTCGCGGTTATGCTCTTGCTCATTGAGAATGAAGTGCTATCACGATTAGCATTGAACAACCCGTCTACTTGAAGAGCATACCTTGGCACAGGCCTGTACACCACTCCCCTGCATGCCCTGAACTGCCTCCGAAGTGGCAATCCCCATAAGATACGGATCGTTTGAGAAACCCTCCCAATTTCTGCCCGCACTAGGAATCTTCCCTAGAGCACCAAGCGCAGGCCCAAGCTGGACATGCACGCCGAGCGCCTTGGACTGCTCACCCATTGCAGCTCCACGAGCCCGAATAAGCTCGCGATCCCACGTCGCACCAGCATTGATTCCAGCCGGAAACACAGTAACGGGATTCGCAAAGCGCACGCTCAACGGCCCGTCCTGGAGACACAGTGACGGGTAGGAAATCGACTGGGGCTTGTACGTATTCCCGACACAGGGGCCCTGCATCCAGGTCACGCCGGTTACGATACCGACCTTTTCATCCTGGCTTAGGGCTGCGAGGTCTGTTGTTGCTTTCTGGTATGCTTCATCCCACGTTATGGCCTGTCCAGCGGCAAGTGTAGCCGCCAGGAGGACAGTCGAAACTGTCGAAGTAAGCGAACGCATAGCTAAAGACAGTCTAAGCACAAACACACAAAGTTGGTACCCGGCGGGCTCCTTACAGGGGGCAATGGCTCATTTTAATAGCTATGCCCCGAGGGAATGTGCGGCGTGCACCGGCCGGGCCTGGATTGTCACGGAAATGCGCCCACGAAGTTGAGGCTTGGCTGGACATTCTCCGCGTCTTGTCGCATACAAAGCGAGCGAAAAAGAAGCGGGCAGTATTATGGTTGGCCAGAAATTAGAATGAACAGGGGAGAGGCAGGGAGCAGACAGAGAAAGGAAGAACCCGATGGGATCAGGCTGTTGCCCTTTCCTCCGCCTTGGCTGTGTAGATCGCATTCTATCTGGCTCTTGGGTCTCGCGGGGTTCTACGACCCAAGAGTCCAAGACTCTGAATTGGAGTAACTGCTGGATAATTGTTGCTCCCTTGCTTAAATCAAACGTTGTGTAACACGCAAAGGGTGCTCGCAGACAAAGGGGGAGCACAATCTAGCCAGGCGAAGAGAACTTGTACCCCTGTATAAGGGCGGGATATCCAAAACAGTTATTATTAAGTGAGCTGTTCCTGTAATCTGTTCCTGCAGAGCTATCTGGCAAATCCTTGTTCATATTCCGGTATATTCGGCCTATTTAGCCTACTCGCCCAGCACTTTCTCGACCACTTTCGCATGTTGGAGGAAGACTTCATCCTTCAGCCGCCTGCCAGCTAACTGCACATGGCAGGGTGCCCCTTCGACCTCCTCGGGGTTGTCTAGTACTATTAGCATCTTTAATCAGGAATAATAGAGGAAAACCTACACTCAGGAGTATACGCCACGTCGCGCACAAACTCGGCATCAGCAGCTTGATTTGCGTGTCCGAATGGGATTACAAAAGCAGGGTACTGCAGAATTTCAGCATAAATCTTCAACATATTCAAAGCAGATGGAGCGCATACATCAACCATGTTCCAGATAACAGTGTAGATATTCTTGCCATATGTATCATTGAGAGGCGCGCAGCTTTGGTACCCGGGCGCCAAAACCACATCAACGCCGCTCTTCAGCCAGGCCTGCCGCATCTTCGCTGCAACTTGTGCCTTGGCGATGTTCAAATCATACAGCTGGCGCAAGGTGGGCTCGGGATCGGTGTTTTCAAGATTGTATATCATACTGAGCGACGGAATGTACGGCTCTCCCCCGTTGGTCACATTGCGCAACGGGGTGCGGTCCGGATCCATATTGAAGAAGCGAAAAGCCAGGTCGCAAGCATTTGCCAGAGATGGGATATCTTCCACAGAGAGATTTACAATTCGATGGCCAGAAGTGGCAAGTTTGCGAGTCGCAGCGCCTATAGTCCGCTGCATACACGGATGGAGAGGAAACGCGGGATCTTCTGGTAAGACTCCGATGGTGAGCGGGAATTCCAGCTTCGGTGGCTCGATATATGGGAATCCAAGGGAGTTATCGTCCAGCTTCTCCGGGTGGGACGAGACGACCGTTTTGAAGAACAAGTCTGCATCGCGCACAGAGGTGCAAAGAGGCCCAGTTGAGACTGCGATGCCCCCCGCAAGGCCAATGCGTCCAGGTGGTGTCTGGCCGGCAAATGGAAGTCTCCCAACAGAGGGTTTGAATCCCTGAATACCGCAGCACAGCGAGGGAATGCGGAGCGAACCCCCAACATCAGTTCCAGCACCCAGTATAGATCCACGCATTGCTATCAGGGCGCCCTCGCCACCACAACTACCCCCGGCCGTCAAGTTGCGTCCGTACGGATTGCGGGTCCGGCCAAAAACATTTGTATGAGAGTCGGCAGTCATCATTGTTTGGGGCAGGTGAGTCTTCACGTAGATAATTGCTCCAGCGTCCACCAGGATATTCACCATCGGGCTGTTGAACGTCAATGCAGGTCGGTCCAAGAACGAAACATAGCCGAGCGTAGACTGAACCCCGATGACATTGTAAGAGTCTTTTAAACTGATAGGGATGCCATGGAGAGGGCCAGTAAGCTCCCCAGTTTCCGCATATCGACGGTCCAGTTCCTTCGCGCGCTCGAGGGCCTGGTCGAAGAATATCTCCGTCAGACAGCTCGTGAGCTGGTGAGCAATGGCCGCGCGTTTGCAAAACGCCTTTGCGACATCGTAGGCGCTGAACTCGCCACTTCTAAGGCGTGCAAGCAAAGCGGTGACATCTGAGGTCACTGTTATGTCGAGCTCACGCTCGGTCAGGATACCGGTTTGGCGGGGAATATCAAGTATATTATCTTGCGAGGAAGCCTGTTCCAATAGCTCAGGCTTCACCCGCCATTCTGGGGGTATTTTGGCTGTGAGTTCGTCTCGTTTGCGCTGTGCCTTCTGTTGCCAGTCCATTGTTAGATTATTAGAGGTTTACACAAGTCTGGGGTGTATCGAGCCTACCTGCGTGCTTATATGTATTTCATCGGCAATTTATTGTAGGTGACGCAGACATCGGGCAGAGTAACGTCTGGCATTCGGTGTTGACACCAGTCCAGCATCTCCGAGCAGTCAGGGCCAGGATATCGGTCTATTAGGCACTTGTGCAAGTGTTGTGCATTCATCTATGCAGATACCTAAACAGCGAGGGGTTCGCCGACCGACATTGTCGGATGCCGAAGCCTGCTTGGCGTGGCAGGGATAGGTCGGAATAACATTGCTCCCTTGAATGAAATAGGATGGATGATGTAGCAAGATTCAGTAATAGACCGAAGAATCTCCATCGAAGGTGGTTTGTTTGTTTGATGGTGTGATTGATGGAGGGCCTCGCAACACCTTCCCGAATTGGACAAGCGCGGCCTCGGCTGTTCTACGATCACAGATGCTCTCAAAGGACTCGACAAAATGATTCAATCAAAAATGAGGGACATGGTATTTCAGCTGGGGTATTTACATAATTCATAACAAAAAACTCAGTAACATATAACGAGTACATCTAAAACCAAGGCAGGTACGCCGTGTTCACATAATCAATGTTCTCCGGGGGACACTCGATGCGGTCTTTGCAGGTGCCAAAGATGCGGTCCCACAACCGCGTCTGCTTGCCGTAGTTCCCACTCGCCTTCCATCCGTGGCGGTGGTGCAGGTCGTGGTCTTCGATGATGAGCTCGGATTTGAAGAGTCGCAGCGCCCAGCTCAGGGTGTTCGGGGGAATCGCCACGATGCGCAATCCACTGTGGCCAGCCAGCTCGGCGTAGACCACGTACATGTGACAAATCCACCACTCGTAGAATCCCATCGGCATGCCCATCAGTTTCATGGAGAAGTAGGTCATCAGTGGAATACCGGCAATGTCGAATAGCTCCTGCTCGAGATCGGCGTACAGCGTAAGGAGCGGGTTGGGATGCTTGGTCAGGTGGTGGGTTCGGTGGTATTTCCAGAGTCCGCCAACTTCGTGCATCAGACGGTGATACCAGTAGAACCAAAAGTCAAGAATGATTCCATATAGACCAGCCTCCAGGGGCAGCCACCACCAGTTGATCGTGGAAGGGGCCTGGCTCTGCCGGTATGCCAGAAACACGGTGAAGACTGGTCGGAAAGTCGAAGTTGAGATCAGAGAGCGGGCCACCTTTGCAACACCCACGTCTGGTACTCCATCACGTTCATGGACGTCACCATCGAGGAAACCCGTCTGGTGGCCGACACGGCGTAGTACGTGCAGCTCGTGGATTGCAATCAGCTTGAAAGCAAGGCTGTAGAAGATGACGGCGCCGAGCGCGGTCAGGTTCTTGCCGGTATAGGAGGTGTAGACATGGTGAATAACGAGTGGGATGATGGCGTGCGTAATCACCCATCGGTGCTGCTGGATCTCAGGCAGGTAGGGCACCTTGTCGGTCTTTTCGTGGATCGGGACGTCCTTGTCAAGAACGATGGGATGGATGTCCAAAATTTCGTACAGCCAGTGATGCAAACTCCACTGACTCTTGTCTGATTTTTGCCAGGTGGACTTCATCGAGTCTCTGGGGTTTCGTTGAACGCTCATGATGGACAAAGGGTTTTGTGCGGGTTGTCGTAGATCTGGGCGACTCGAGTTGGATGTGGGAACATGGGGGATTTTTATACCCGCGACCCAGAGCCCCAGTGAATATCAGATTGCCCCAACGTCGGCTGTGATTTGGACGCATGTGATATTCATTGCAAGAGTGGTTCGCTGGGTCGCCAAAGAAAAGTCCCAGTGAGTGTGAAGGAGAGCGCCACTCATCCCCGCGGGCTGTGCAGATCCTCCAAACAGGGTGCCTGGTGGCCCACAAAACTGGTTAGGGGGGAAATTAGGGCGAACATGGTGAAATCAGGCCAACGCTCCAGACTCGCAGAGGTCGCCCTTTTCGTATATCGCACGTCGCCACAGCGTTGACACTCGACATGGCCTGCTGCCCCGGATTATCTCAACGTCGTCCCTCCTCGCCGTCCCTCCTCGCCGTCCTCGGTCTCTCACCCCGCAAGCCGCCGCCGCCCCAGACGCAACCTCCAGACTAAGTCGCTCTGACTCTCATTCAATCCATTATCCTCGTTTTTCTCGTCCTGCGCACTCGATAAATGGCATCGAGCCTTGAATTGACGGTTCCGGAGCGGCTTCGACGGAAGAGTGGCCTGTGATCCCCGTGGGCCACATGAGGGGCATTGACGTCGCCTCGGCGTGTTCTGTGAAGATTTCTCATCAGTCCGAATCAACCCACAAATCGAAGGCTCTGGCTGGTGCCTGAAGATGCGCGAACCGAGATTGAAACGTCCCTGCCTGAACCCTGGGTTATCTAGATCTACCGAGACGCGACGATCTGCCGGGTGCTTGACGAGTGATGAATCGATGACAGGCTGGAGTCTGGACAGAAGGGGAAAGGCTGGGCCAAATTGCGCACGTCGCGAGGATTCGTGACTCCTAATCAAAACAACCCCAGGAGGTCAACTAGCGAGGATGTAGATGTTGTTGTTGTTGTGGTGTTGTGATTGTGCTACACATGGCTGAGTCATCCTCCACAACATCTTCGCCATAACTATCTTTACTGCCCACCACTCCACGACTCCTTCCTCGTGCATTCGCCAGCTCAGCAGCATCTTAGCAATCTCTTCGGTTGAGAAATGCGGTAGCCTGCTATCCATTCCCTGTGATTGCAGCTGCCTATCGGGCCGCGACCTCGAGGAATGGCGCAACCTGGAATGACTCAATCTTGAGATTCGCCCCATTGATGGACAGCGCACTGGACTTCTGGACTTCTGTTTGCGGACCGGGCACTCAGGGACCAACTGGCGGGTCCCTGGCACTTAGCGTTCAAAACATCCAACGGCCATTGTCATGTTTACAATGAGCCTCGTCTACGCGGCATGCGAAAGCATCAGATCTACTTTTCAAGCGCGTATCAAGCACTCCCAGGTGTCAGAGTACATTGCGAGCTCGACATCAAGCAACTGTCTGATGTCTGGCGCGGGTCAACATCGGGTTGTCTCGAGGCTCTGACCCATTGTAACGTGCTGTAGCTTCGCCAATTAGATGGACAACACCACGGGGAGCCTCGCGTGAATGCTGCAGGGGAGGGTGCAGGCACCAGGGTTTGTCTTTCGGGTTTTGTTGGGACGGGGTTTGATATCAAATGAAACAGACCATTATTGTGGTTCTGTGTCCGAGGTCGCTCAGAGTTCTCGATACTTCTGGCATCTCGCACAGCTTTCTCTTTTGGGAATAGCGCCGCCATAGGGCCTTGATGCACTCGAAGAACATCCTATTTCTGCCAGCATCTGGTCTGAGTCGTCGGTTTAGTATCTTCACATGTCCGGCAGATCGTCGGAATCCCAACGGTTTGGCTGGTTTTGTCATTGTTATCAGATGGACATGCATGTGGCGACTGTTATCCGGCCCGTCCTGCTAACTACCTGATGCAGTATATGAACACATCCAATCCTGACTTCTAAAATAATCATAATAGTTATCCCCGTCCTATGATCGTGTTTAACATCATATCGTAACACAAACATCATGCTGCATTCAGTCCTCCCTCCCATCCTGCCAAGTCGAACAGTTTGCACATCGTAGCGCCTAGGTCCATCAATATTACCAACCACAAAATAGCGGAAACAGCAGCAGAAGCAGAATGAACTCACCTTATCACTGATCCACTTGAGGCAGTACTTACACTTGATCTGCCGCTTAACGATCTTATCTTGCGAGATGACCATGTACAACTGCGCCAGCGCATACAAGGTCAAGCTGATACCGAGAAAGTTGATAACCTTTTCCAGAAAGATTCTGTAGCCTATCAATCACTGCAACGGAATATCTGCAGTCCCAGTAATCAGAATATGAAGAGAACGCACCCATACGCCAAAACAAGCGCCCCGTCATCCCGCGCCTGCTCCAGGGTGTTATACCCCTTCCAGTCATGATAATGCGGGCCCTTGGACAAAATCGCAAACTTCTCATCCATATTCTTCATAATAAACGGCAGAAGCGAAACGATGGGGAGAACGACATCCGAAATAAACGAGTTGACGACGCCCGTGAAGGCCTGCGCGATGCTACAGTCTGTTAGTCCACAATACAATATATATACTATCAGGCCACTATTATATCCGTAGAAAATAAACAAGGGGCTTCTACATCAAACCCAACGCGACTTCGAGGACATTGTCGCGCGCTGCGAAGTCGATGAATCCCTGCCAGGCGTGGTGGACGTGTTCTCTGGCGTCGTGGCTGACGCGCCTGATTGTTTCTGTGCTCTCTCCGAGGCCGCGCATGTTGTGAATAAGACTATGAGAATAAGGCTTAATTGCGATTATTGTTGAGATGAAGCAAGTTGAGAGCGTGAGGGGGGATGACGTTTTAAAGTTGGCGATCATCAACAACACGTCACGCGGTTATAGATCGAGGACTGCAGCGCCAAGGCAATATATTGGATGAGTTCTGAATATTGTTCCCAAATAGGACATTTGGGTTGTTGTATCTTTTGGTCGTGTAGTGGCGGAAAGTATATTGTGCTGTAAGATATATATTTACACACCTGCCGTCCTTTCCCAACGTACATATAACTGGCGAGCACTAGATCTAGACTATACTCAATACAGAAAGCGAATGACAATCAAATTGAGCTATACCCATTTAAGGTTAGGAATGCATGACTTTATGTTGGCATATAATGCGATATAGTAAGACGGCCTAATACCGCTCGTGGTTTTTATGGTCGAACAGTATTTCGATACTTTATAGGACTTATATAGATGCTTAAATAGGAGTGTCACTACAGTTGGTCAAATGTACAAACTAGACCTCGACATCCGTATTACCAGTAGAATTGAACTGTCCACCGCAGCTGTAAATATATCACTTCTTCAGATAGCTCAGAGCAGCAACACACAAGGCATCCACACCAACGCCCATAGTCGGCTGAATGACCGGCGCAAACAGCGCAGAATGATTCCCAGCGATTTCCTCCGTGGTCCCCTTGACCCTTGCCTCATCCCAAAGCTTCTCATCAATCCCGCCCAGAAACCAAAAGCTGCACGGGATATCCCGACAGGTCGCAAGAGTCGAAAAGTCCTCACTAACATTCGTCCTCGGTGTATCCCCATCAAAGGCCTCTCCAAAATACTCACCAAACTCCTTCTTCAGCGTCGCCGCAAGCGCATCCTCATTCACCGTCGGCGGAAATCGCCTCGTGGGCGTAAAAATCGGCTTCTTCGGCGATCCACTAGCCAAACACTCAGCCTCGACAATCCTCTTCACAGAAGCAATAATCTTCTCGCGCGTCTCAAGCTTCACACTGCGGAAATCAATGCCAATATCCGCGCGGTCCGCAATGATATTCTCCGTCTGGCCCGCCTGGAGACTCCCGACAGTCAAAACACCCAAGTCCGACGGATCCACCTCCCGACTGACAATGCCCTGCAATCGGACAACAATATGCGCCGCCAGCAGCACCGGGTCAATAGTATGATGCGGCTGCGAGCCATGCCCACCGCGTCCAAAGACCGTAATCTTCATACTATCCGCCGCAGCCATGATAGTGCCGAAGCGAGACCCGATCGTCCCCGCGCGCAGCCGCATGACGTGCTGTCCAAAGGCATAGTCCGGGATGGGGATCTTATCGTACAGACCGTCATCGACCATAGCCTGCGCGCCGGCGCCGCGCTCCTCGTTCGGCTGGAAGACGACGATGAGGGTCCCTGACCAGCTGTCGCGGAGGCGGACCAGTTTTTCTGCTGCGGCGAGGAGACAGGTTATATGCATGTCGTGGCCGCAGGCGTGCATGACGGGCTTCTCTACGCCGTCGGCATCGCGCATTGTGACGGTGCTGGCGTAGGGGAGGCCGGTGATTTCTTTTACTGGGAGGGCGTCCATGTCTGCCCGGAGGAGGACGGTCTTGCCGGGCCCATTTCTGAGGACACCGGCGAGACCGAAGCCGCCGATGTTGGTGTGGATGTCAAAGGCATGTAGTTCGGATAACTTGGCGGCGATTGTTTGAGAGGTGGATTCCTCTTGGAGCGAGAGCTCGGGGTGGGCATGGAAGTACCTGTAGAGGTCCTCATAGGGGGCCAAATCCAGCGAGGCCGACCTGAGGATGTCTGATACTGCAGTCTGTGCCATTTTCAGGTGTTGTGTAAGATGGACAGAGATGTTGTTTCCCGCGGAAAGAAGCGAACCCCGCGGTGGGGCGATGACTCACTGGCTTATTCTGTGCTTATTCTATATACTAAAGTTTGATATGCTAATGCTTGATATGCTGATACCAGTGATAGAGTAATAGATTGGCTAGCCTAAACTACTACTGCCAATAGTGCTCTCTGCAACATTCCCCCCGGCCATCTTGACCACCCAGCCTGCACTCTGGCGGACCTCCACAACCAACCGGAGTTGTTCCTTGGGAAAGAGAGTAACATAATTATCAGACCAAAAGACCGGAGCTAGTTCCTCGCCATTCGGATCCTGCGCAGTCAATCGCAGAAAGAAGGCAGGAATTTCGCCCGTGTTCTCCAGTTGAACTTCTATATGGGTCAACGTAGGCGTTAGTCGGGCAAGTACAAAGACGTTCGTCTTCACTGTTGCAGGGGAAAGTCTACTCAAAGCCGTAAAGTTCGCGTACGATGCCACCGGAGTCGTGTACCAGTTTGATGCGTCCCAGTCGAGGGCGTCAACATGCGCGGTCACCCAGTAGACATTCCGACTGAGAGTCGTGTGAAAGTCATCAGAGAGGACCAGCCGCAAGAACGCAACGTCGTCTAGCTTGAGTTTTGCAATTTCAGGAATTGACATGACTTCCTTGGAGGAAGTTGGTGCTGTTTCGGCCGTCACTTCGCGATGGACCAGCGTCGTCCCATTGGTATCAATGAGGTCTGCAGTGATACGGCGCACACCTTTAGATTGCAAAGAGTGATTGATCAGGTAAACGCTGTTTGATCCATAGTCTAATGCGACATGCTCTTGCCGTGCGCCCACTTTGACTCCGAAATATGCACCTGCTGGTCGAAGATAGTAGTCGAAAAGTTGCCAGTGTAGGCTAGGCCACGCACTGTTGAGCATCCAGTAGATTACACCGGTTGCTGGATGAGATGCGTTCTGTCGTGCTGCAAAGGCTTCGAACTCTGCCCGAGTTGCTTCATAGTCCATGACCTGGGCTTTCAGCACATAGTCCTCTAAGCTTGTCGGTCGGCCATATCGTTCCTTCAACGCCTGATTGTAGATTGTTCGGTTATGGAAAACACTCCCCGCGGGCGAGAGATGATAGTGTCCAGCACTCGTATTCGTCCAAAGGGTTTCCAGGTCGGTAGGAGACAAGAAGTGACGTAGGCTACTGAGCTCAGGGGTGCCAACACCGGCACCTTGCTCAGAACCGAAGCCAAAGGCTGCACCAAGCTCGCTGCCATACCAGTAGTTCGGAGGTACCCAGTCGTAAGGACCGTCCATCTTCATCCCCGAGGGCTGGAGCTGACTTGGATGACCGCGGCTGCTAGCTGAGGCAATGACAGGGTTTGGCCAGTTCATCCGACGAAGGGCAGTCATGAACACTGTTGTCGCACGTTCGTCGGGCCAATAGTCAGAGCCAACAAGGAATGCAAGCATGGAAGGATGCGTTTGCATCATTTCTGCTTCGTGGAGCATCGATACATATCCAATATCGTAGTCCTCGTCGCGCCATTTGGCGCCTTGGGCGTCTTCATTGTAGGTCCAACCCTCCCACTTGTCACAGCATTCCCATCCGGCAATTACCATCATGCCCATGCGGTCTGCTAGGTCATATAGCTCGGGATGCTCTTGCTTGCCTTCGAGCCGGACGGTGTTGAGGCCCATGTCGAGCATATAGCGGAATATCGTCTCGAGACGCTGAAGATCAAACCGCAGCAGCAAGTCTGGAGCGTATCCAGCGCCACGAACGTGAAAGGGGTGACCATTTACCGTAAACTCGTTCTCGCCATGAGCATTGAGCGAGGACCCGACACTGCGGAGGGCAAAGTTCGTAGGTGCGCTCAGGTCGGAGAGGGTGTTTGTCGACAGCGAAACATTCAACTGGAGCTGATATAAGGGCTGCGACCCCCAAGCAGACGGCCACCAGGCCTTGATTTGTGAGGTTCCAAGAATTGCATCCAAGCTGACAGTTGAATTCGAGCGCGGCGGCAGCTTAACACGCTTAGAGAGAGATATGGGCTGCGGAATATCTGGTAGACGAATGATGCCGTGTACTGTAGCATCCTGGGCTTGGGTTCCATAGTTGGCGAGATCTGTCTTGATTGTGATGTTGACGGCGAGAGGCTCCTGCGTATCATGGCTAAAGTTGGTGGTAACTCGAGGAGGTGACAGCGAGACAGGCCCAATGAGCTTGAGATTGACGGCCCTCCAGACGCCCATGCCCCTGTCAGGGGGATACGGATTCCAGTCTGCCCAGCCGACTGCTAGATCCTTGAGGTAGTTTGTTGGATACGCCTGGATGAGCAGCGCGTTGACACCGGGGTGAACGAGAGCCGTGATGTCGTACGACCGTCCGGCATAGGCACCATTCTGGATATCCTTGGAGACAACCAGCTTACCGTTCAAGAACATATCAGCCTTGGAACTGACGCCGTGAATGTAAAGGATAAGGCGCTGGTCTGCAGCCAACGGGGGGACCGAGAACTCTTCGCGATATAGCCACGGAACGTGGAAATCTGACTCGTTGAGGCTGGACAGGTGGTCGGAATAGAAGAGGTCTGATTCATTGTAAACGCCGGCTTCAACGAGTCCACCGAGGACTGTGGCCCTGTGGCCGATGCGATACCATGACGAGACGTCGGCCCCGGGGAGAGACAGCTCGGTCAAGTTTCCTTGTACATGGCGCGTCGACTGGATATTCCAGCCGGGTATAGTCAAGCGGTCGCCGGTGTTTTGCAGGGTCATGGCGATGCCCACCAAATAAAATAGAATTAGTGGAAACATGTTGTGCTGGACAAGATGTTGACTGGGAGGATGTGGAAGGAGGAGAGCAATTGCAGGCGCAACCCAAGACGCTAATTTGGCCGGTGCGACTATAGACTGGCATTCATGCTATAGACTGCACTGTAGACTGCACTAATTCTATGCACGGTCTTAATGGGTACTGCAGCTTGTTGTATTGATATCGCGACAGCACCGTTATGCCTCTGCGATCAGCACGTAGAACGGGTCGGACTTGGCTTTGAATGACGAAATTTCTGGCGAAGGAGTAATAGAGATTTGCATTAAGGTTGGCTGATAGTTTACTTCTGTCAGGCTTCCTTGAATTATTGAGTTTGGGTCGTTGGCTGGTGACTCTGATCTACGGGAGGATGAGATTAATCGCCACCCCAGATCGCGTTCCTGAAAAAAAGATCGGTAAGTGAAAAAAAGATCGGGAAAGGGAGAAAAGGCGATCCAGGGCACCGAGCGAGTAATAAATGTGATTGGAAGGAGACGGAGCGCCCAGAAGGTGCTGGGCAGGGATGGGAATGCAGGACAACAGGCACAGCCCTCGCTTGGACAACGCAGGTATTGGCTTCAAGCAGACTCTTTAACTCTCAGCAACCATGTGGAATGAGTCCCCGGCCCAACATTCCCAGCAGGAATGCCAGTGGCCTGACATCAACAATGAAATCATATAACCGATCGCACCCCTTGGTCGCTCGTTCTCTTCCTTTCGCTTGTTACACCTGTCCTCGACCCTCATGCATCCGTCGTGGACCAGGCCACAATGAAGATGATATGGCAGCTGCTGTTGATATCCCTGGTTCCGGTCCAGGCGATTGAAATGAAACTGGATGATACTGGTAAGGCTTTTCTGCCCAGGTAGTCGTTGACAGTACGGCTAAGAGTTGCAGCCTCCGTGAAGGAAGCATGTCAAACAATCGCAAAGAACATGGTCTCATACTATACGGGCTACAAACCAGGCGATGTGCCAGGAAACCTCCCAGACCCGTACTACTGGTGGGAGGCCGGGGCGATGTTCAACGCATTGATCGACTATTGGGCGTACACAGGTGACGACCAGTGGAACGAGATCACAGCCCAGGGTCTCGTACATCAAGCAGGCGACAACGGCGCATTTATGCCGTCGAACCAAAGCAGAACGGAGGGGAACGATGACCAGGGGTTTTGGGCGTTCGCAGCGATGTCGGCCGCAGAGAGAAACTTTCCCCAGCCACCAGGCGACGGGCCTGACTGGCTCGCGATGGCTCAGGCGACATTCAACACTCAAGCCAGCCGATGGGACGATGAGCACTGTGGTGGAGGGCTGCGCTGGCAGATATTCACCTGGAACGGGGGTATGCTTGACTGATCTGCAAGTTTCATTGACGCTGACATGAATCAACTAGGCTATTCGTATAAAAACACCATATCGAACGGGTGCTTCTTCAACCTAGCGGCACGACTCGCAAGATACACAGGAAACCAGACGTATGCAGACTGGGCCACGAAGGTATTCGACTGGACGCAGGATGTCGGGTTCATGACGCACGACTACCTCTTCTACGACGGAGCCGATTCGGGGGACAACTGTACGAAGATGGACCGCATCCAGTGGACGTATAACAACGGCGTATACCTGCTTGGTGCTGCCGCGATGTATAACTTTGTATGTTCCCCAGACTGGGTATGAACGTTCAACGCTGACGACGCAGACGGACGGAGATCCGAGGTGGAAAGAACGAACAGAAGGAATCCTCAAAGGTGCAGACGTCTTCTTCGCCGATAAACCCAAAGACGTCTTGTACGAACGAGCCTGTGAGCCAGTCGACACCTGCAAGGTCGACCAGCGATCGTTCAAAGGATATCTCGCCCGGTGGATGGCCGCGTCGACGCAGCTTGCCCCATTCACGTACAACATGGTAATGCCGAAGCTACGCGCTTCAGCAAGTGCCGCTGCGAAGACATGTGCAGGAGGGCCGAAAAACACCTCATGCGGGCTAAAGTGGACGGAACAGAAGTACACGAAAGGCCCGCTGGATATCGGGTTGGAGATGGCGGCGCTGGAGGTGATCCAGTCGACGCTGATCCACAAAATAGAAGCACCGGTGACCCGAGAGGACGGCGGACTCAGTCAGGGGAACCCAGCAGCAGGATCGGAGGACGACCGACAGACACTGCCCGACATGGTGACTCGGAATATCAGCGTGGCAGACCGAGTGGGGGCAGGCATACTGACGGTGCTGATGGCGGGGGCGGCGATATCCACAGTCCGGTGGGTTCTTATCGATCCGCATACCTGACCAGGACATGACTGGTGCAGTCTCCGGTTTCCGGGGCAGTGACTTGCGCAGAGAGAGTGGAGGACGAGGGGACGAGAGGACGGGGAGGGGTTGGAGGAGGGGAACCTCGGATGACGCTGTATAGCCGGCCTATATAGACTCCAGCCTGCACAGCACTCTCGCACGCCACTTACTGTTTTAATCCTACTTGTATCTACTTTTCAACATGGGCTCTGCTTCTCCTGAATTCCAGATCCCCACCCACTGCAAGGCCGGCGTTATCGAGGACGCCGGCCCTAACTTCAAGGTCAAGGTCGCCCAAGTCCCAGTCCCCACGCCAGGTAACCCTCCTCACCCAATTCCTCTCCAAGTCTAACCATACAGGCCCGGATGATATCCTGATCAAGCTCAACGTAACCGGTCTTTGCCAGTCCGACCTGCACTACATGCTGGACGACCTAGGTAATCCCCACTCTCCCCAACCCATCAAGACACAACTAAGAGAACGAGGCATATCAATGTCCACATTCGGCGTCTGCTCGCCCGGCCACGAAGGCGCCGGAATCGTAGTCAAGGCCGGGGCAAACGTCAAGAATTTCAAGGTCGGCGACCGCGCAGGGATAAAGCCCATCATGGACACATGCGGGACATGCGATTTATGCTGGAGCGACAAGGAAACGTACTGCGCAGGCGTAGTCCACACCGGCCTCATGGTCCCTGGTACCTCCCCCTTGACATTGAAATTTTGATAGTTGAATTAGAAGATGAATTAAACCTCCAGGGACGTACCAACAATACATCGTCTCGCCGGCCCACTACGCCACGCCCATTCCCGACGGAATCCCCGACGAGGTCGCCGCGCCGGTGATGTGCAGCGCATCCACCATCTACCAGTCCCTGACGGAATCGCGCCTCCAACCTGGCGACTGGGCTGTATTCCCCGGCGGCGGTGGCGGCGTAGGGATCCAGGGGGTCCAGCTCGCAAACGCAATGGGGATGCGCCCCATCGTCGTAGACACCGGGGAGGAGAAGCGCGCGCTCGCCTTGAAAATGGGCGCTGAAGCCTTCGTTGACTTCAAGCAAGTCCCCGACGCCGCAGCAGCCGTGATTGAAGCCGCAGATGGGATTGGCGCGCATGGGGTGTTCGTCACCGCGCAGGCAGCGTACCCTACTGCGCTCGCGTATCTGGGCCAGCGGGTTGGCGGCGTGGTGATGTGCATTGGTATTGCGCCTGCCGGGTCCATGACGATTCCAGTCGATCCGAATGCGCTTCTGTTTAAGAAAACCAGGATCCAGGGGACGTTGGTTGGGAGTCGGCATGATACGGCGAGGGCGCTGGACTTTGCGCGGAGGGGGAAGCTGAGGCAGATCTGTGAGGTTTATCCCATTGATCGCTTGCCTGAGGCTGTGGATAAGCTGCGGAAGGGACTGGTTGCTGGCAGGATTGTTGTTGACTTTAACCAGTAGCATGATATTGCGGCGAATGAGTATTACTGTTGACGTTCTATTCTAGATGATCTCGTGGCTATAAAGACGATACAATAGGCCCTAGAGTAAATAATGGACAGCGGTTAAAGCCACTCAGTGTAGAAGTAAGTTATGCCTATGTTAACAGAGGAAGAATTGGGTATATTGTTTATCGTAAGTCGTCTATGGAAATTCCTGACTACTAGCCTGCGCAAATAATGAAAACAGCACTGCAGCCTCCTGCGCAAAGGCCTGTTTCCAGAACGAAGGCTCCTGAGTCTCACGCAGAGCCAGTCTATAGCATTTCTGGAGTAGATTCAACGTGCTGCTCCTCTCATCCTTCTCCATCTTCAGAGACACTGCCATAGCCATATATACGTGAAACCGAGCCATTGATTCCGAGCAAGACCAGTCATGCACCGTACCGAGGGTTGGCGCCTGTTGGTGGTGAATGATATTGAGGAACTCGAGCAGCTTGGACCGGTCGAGCGGATAGTGGGCTAGAGGGTAGGCTGCGAGTTGAATTTGGAGGAAGAATTTATCGATCAGGGTCTCGGCCTCGAATCTTGTAGGTTCCTGCAGTTCTGAATCAGGAGATGTCGAGGGAATCTCGAATATACCGGACTCCAGCTCGGTGTCTGTCAGGCCGTAGACGGAGAGATCGGGTGCAGACGCCCAGTCTGTGTCAAGACCCAACGATGAAATGGAGGAGCTGCGAGATCTCGATGGCGCTGGGAGGCTCCTCGGCGATAGATACGGCATGAGCCCATGGTTTGGCGATGGAATGGCAGTTGTTGGAGGGGAGACAGCAGTGCCGGAGCTCGGTGGACGCAGCCCAGCACCCAGACCGTCTGATATTGGGTTTGGCCTGGCTGGGGCCAGTGGACGGAGCATTGGCGAAGGAGACAGCGATACTGGGGATACTGGCGACATCGAATCCGCGTAGTCGACAACCTGGATGCTGGGGATTTCCAATGGCGACGGGCTGCCGGGATGGAACTGGCGGAATGTCTGGTCCATTGCGACGGCCGGGCCTGGAGAGCCAAAATCGACATTGAATTGAACATCCGGCGACCAAGCCTGAGGACTAGGAAGGCCAAATGGGCCGGAGTTATGGCCCTGCGTGTTGAACTCGGCAATCTGGGCCTCGAGCTGGCGCACTCGCTGCTCCAGTGCCTGGGTATCGTTCTTCTGGATCCGGACACAGCTGATGCGAAAGCGCCGACACGTCGCACACGGAGTCTCGCCATCGCAGCGGATCTTTCTCCTTCGACATCGCTCGCAAGCTGTTGTCACCGTCCTCCCCCTGCCAGACCCCGTCTCACCCGCCATTTGAGGCTGCGACTGCCCTGGCTCCGCAGACGTCCGAGGCACATTCATAACCGCAGCTGCTTAGCTCTCCCATGCATGGCGGAGGGAACAGAGATCTCGATCCTAATCCAAAGCTGCTGACGAGCGCGGCTGAGGCAGTGTGGTTGCTGCGGCATCAGCGAGGCCACGAATCTCACAGAAGCAGAGGGTAAAGGAATCAAACACCCCGCAGACTATCGAATGGCGACTGACGAGGCTGACGCAGAAAAAGAGCTGAAATATTGGATTTGGGCGATGCAGATGGTACAGAGTATTTTCATTGAGTGGTGGGAGCTCTAGACCCCGCCGTGCACTGCCACAATGCCAACCCGGAATCTCAGCCAAATGGCCAGTCTCGCCTGATCGTTTTGCTCATTGTAACCGGAAATTGAATGATCTGCTTGCAAATGCCGGAATGTGAATCAAGTGGTGGCGACTGTGTATCAGGTCAGTGCAGTCACTGGAGAGAAATTAATATACCACACGACGCATCGAAGACAGATGGCAGCTCATTTTTGTATCTGGATCCGACCCAGCGACCATAAGCTGCACGGACTGTAAGACAAACCTTGGTAAATGGCAAATGCCGATTGCATTCCTTCGCATGCTGGGTGGAACGGTGACATTGACTGTGTCGTGCTGCGGCATGTTTACGCTCAACCGGAACGCATAGAACCTTGGCTCGAGGCTTTGCATGCTCGGGTTAGTCTCACGCTATCGTATGCAAGAGGACGGCATTTTCCATCCAGAAAGGCTTGGAAACGGTCGAGTATCCGCCTTGCTTGTCAACTGCGACGCCCTGTCCTTGAAACCAGTAACCAGAGGACAGTCGGAGATGCACGATCGCCAGTGGGAGGTTGCTTCTTGTATCCACGAGACTTGCCACTGGCACGAGTCTGACAGTCTGACTTTCGTCTGCAGGAACAACTCTGGGTTTGAAGCGCCCCGTTGAAGCGCTGCTGACGTCGACAAAGCTGACAAGCAAGCCGATGATCCGATCTGCCTGAAACGAGGCGGCGGTTGCCAAAACACGAGTGTCCATTCTACGACTAAAGCGGAATATGCACCGGCTGGTGGTCGATCTTGGACTCTAATGTCAATGACCTGCAGACCACGTGGGGGAGGATACGTTGGGGAATGGGGGGCCCCGTATCAGATTCTTTCGTCCAGTGATTCAGGTAATTCAAGACTTGTTGTGAACGAGGCCTAGACTACTCGAAGAGAACGGGAATACGCACACCCTGCGCCATTTCCACGCAAGACAGCGGCTGCGAAACGGGCAACAAAATGCGATGAGTGGAGCTGGTACGATAATAACGCAAGCCGCGAAGCTGGCCCAATCAACGAATTCGCCCAGAAGAGTTCGGAATAAAGCCAAGCGCGAGAAGTGAGGAAGCTGATCTGCTTGGCTTGCAGCTCCTGGACCCTGAGCGGATCTCCACCCACTACGGAATAAACTTATAAAGTCCAAGACCGGCCTGAGCCCGCACTGCGCAGTGTCTCCGGGACGGAACCAGGGAACCTGGGTGAGCGTATGCTGCATAGTAATAGTGAGACCGTCGCCGAGGCCAGTTTAGTGGAGCGTCGACCCTGATGACGGAGCGAGCGCCGCTCGCATGCCGGGACAAGGGCTTGTGTGTAGGACGAGCTCCGCACTGCCATGGGATGACTCCGATGGTGTGCTGAAGACGTAAGCGAGCAGATGGCATAATAGTGAACTAACTTAAAGAGACATCTCCCAAGACCCTGAAACAGCTGCAGGCGCGGCGTTAATCCGCGCCCCTTGACTGCTAGGCATCCTTGGCTGGCCAATCCCGAACCCTAAGCCGAGTTCGTATTGGGGCTGTGCAAATGTTAGCAATCCCTTTTAACCAATGGAGCGTATCGTCGAAGGGCCTGTCAATCGTGTCTCCAATGGGATTTCCGGCTGATCCGACTGTACTTGTACTTGAACGAGATGGCGTCGTCAACGCCTGTGCCGGCCATCACTGTCGAGGTCCCTGTCTGTCTCTCCACGTCCTTCAAAATCGCCTCCAGTGTTACTTGACTTGGCACATACTGACATCGTCTACCACAGGAGCCAGCGACAAACTCCCCCGATGTCTCGATTCAACATCCCGATGCGACGTCCCGCGAGCGATCGCTGAGCAATCTAACGGCGGTGGACAGCGAATATACCGGTCGCGATCGAGCGATGAGCGGCAGCACAATGGCAGCCAGCAGCGCCGGACTCGAGGTTCCGAAAGACAAGAGCAAGCCATCGTCAAGCCAAGCGCCGAGCGTGTTTTCGGCCGACGAGCAGGGTGAGGCGCTGCGGCCAGACCCGGGGACAGAGGCGGATTTCCAAGTCGACAATAACCCATTCGCGTACTCGCCGGGGCAACTGAACAAACTGCTGAATCCAAAGTCGCTCGCGGCTTTGCTTGCACTGGGAGGATTGTCTGGACTGGCGAATGGGCTTCATACGGATATCAGCACGGGTCTTAGCACGGAGGAGACAAGGGTAGCAGATGAGAAGCATACTGCTGGTGCAGGGTCATCAGGGAATGACCTTTCTGACCGGATCCGCGTGTTTAAACAGAACGTCCTCCCCGAGAGGAAAGCGACGCCGTTATGGAAGCTGATGTGGCTGGCCTACAACGACAAGGTTCTGATCTTGCTGACTGCAGCGGCAGCGATTTCGCTGGCATTAGGATTATACGAGACATTTGGAGTCGAGCATGAGCCGGGCTCCGGGATGCCGTTGAACTGGGTCGAAGGATGTGCGATCTGTGTTGCAATTGTCATCGTGGTAATGGTGGGCTCCTTGAACGACTACCAGAAGGAGCGCGCTTTCGTCAAACTCAACAAGAAAAAGGAGGACCGTGAGGTGACAGTGGTTCGGTCTGGCAAGTCCGTTAGGATATCGGTTCATGATGTATTGGTTGGCGACATTCTACATCTGGAGCCTGGAGATCTGGTCCCTGTTGACGGCGTTTATATCGACGGCCATAATGTCAAATGCGACGAGTCGTCTGCCACTGGCGAGTCGGACCAGCTGAAGAAGACCGGCGCAGAACAAGCTCTTCGTCTACTGGAGCAAGGACACACCAAGCAGCAGGACATGGACCCGTTCATCATCTCCGGTAGCAAAGTCCTCGAGGGCGTGGGAACGTGTCTGGTCACCTCCGTCGGCGTCAACTCCAGCTATGGGAAGATCCTCATGGCGATGCGCCAGGATATGGAGGCAACTCCATTGCAGAAGAAGCTGGATCGATTGGCGAGTGCCATTGCTAAACTAGGAGCTAGTTCTGCTATCTTCCTGTTTATGATTCTGCTATTTCGCTTTCTAGGAACCCTTTCGGAGAATGGTCGCACCAGCACGGAAAAGGCATCGCAGGTTATTGATATCCTGATTGTTGCCATTACAGTCATCGTCGTTGCTGTTCCTGAAGGCCTGCCACTGGCAGTGACTCTCGCACTGGCATTTGCAACCACGCGCATGGTCAAGCTGAATAACCTGGTTCGAGTGCTGAAGTCCTGCGAGACAATGGGGAATGCAACAACAGTCTGCTCTGATAAAACTGGAACTCTCACGACAAATAAAATGACCGTCGTGACTGGAACGTTCGGAGACGACGACTTTGACGACAAGAACCAGACGGGAAAAGAACGCCGCTCAACTGCTTTTGCAAGCTCCCTCACGCCGGAACAGAACCGCGCAATTATTGAATCTGTTGCAATCAACTCGACCGCGTTTGAGGGCGAGGAGAACGGGATGCCTGGGTTCATCGGCTCCAAGACCGAGACTGCACTGTTAGGGTTTGCCCGCGATGTCCTGGGAATGGGATCACTTGCAGAGGAACGAGCCAATTCGAAAGTTATCCAGTTGATGCCCTTTGACTCTGGCCGGAAGTGCATGGGGGCTGTCATTAAATTGCCAAATGGGACATACAGGTTCCTTGTCAAGGGCGCTTCGGAGATTCTGCTCGGTTACAGCTCAACTGTCTGGATGCCAACCGGCCAGATTGATCTCGGTTCTAGCGAGCGTGAGAGACTGGAGCAGGTTATTCTAGACTACGCAAAGCAATCCCTGCGCACAATCGCCTTGGTCTCTCGAGACTTTGCAGAGTGGCCGCCGAAACACGCACTCAACCCCGACGATTCGTCCGAGGCAGACCTTGGCCTTCTCCTATCTGACATGGCTTTCATGGGAGTTGTTGGTATCCAGGATCCTATCAGACCCGGTGTCCCAGAGGCCGTGGCAAAGTGCCATCATGCTGGTGTGACGGTTCGCATGGTCACCGGTGACAATATGGTCACAGCCAAAGCCATCGCAACCGACTGCGGAATCTATACTGACGGAATTGTCATGGAGGGACCTCACTTTCGTACCCTGTCAGACGCCGAATTCGATGATGTCCTACCTAAACTGCAGGTCCTTGCGCGCTCTTCACCAGAAGACAAACGAATTCTTGTTACCAGATTAAGAGACCTGGGAGAGATTGTCGCAGTGACCGGAGACGGCACCAACGATGGCCCAGCACTCAAGGCGGCCAATATCGGGTTTTCTATGGGCATTTCAGGCACAGAGGTGGCCAAAGAGGCTTCGGCCATTGTTCTCATGGACGACAACTTTGCCAGTATTCTCACAGCCCTGATGTGGGGACGAGCTGTAAACGATGCCGTACGCAAGTTCCTGCAGTTCCAAATCACCGTCAATATCACTGCTGTCCTCCTGACTTTCATCTCATCTGTGGCGGATGCGGAGATGCGCTCTGTACTGACGGCGGTGCAATTGCTGTGGATTAACCTCATCATGTAAGTCTTTCCACTGTTTTTGGCAATGCATACTGACTCTATCAGGGACTCCCTCGCAGCGCTTGCATTAGCGACTGATCCCCCAACCGAAGAAATCCTCGACCGCAAGCCCATCAAAGGCGGCGCCCCTCTAATTTCAACCACAATGTGGAAGATGATAATCGGGCAGTCCATCTTCCAGCTCATCGTAACCCTAATCCTGCACTTCGGCCCCAGGGAGCAATTCCTCGACTACCCAGACGAGGTCCGCCGCTCGGTCGTGTTTAACACCTTCGTCTGGATGCAGATCTTCAACGAGTTCAACAACAGGCGGCTGGACAACAAGTTCAATATCTTCACTGGTCTGCACAGGAACTGGTTCTTCATCGGGATCAACTGCATCATGGTCGGGTGTCAGGTCGTCATTGCATTCTACGGTGGTGCGGCATTCAGCATTGTGCGCATCCACGATGAACAGTGGGCGATTTGTATTCTCGTCGCCGCCATCTCGCTCCCCTGGGCTATTGTTGTGCGGACATTCCCCGATCCGTGGTTCCACGCCATTGCGAAGTTTGTCGGAACTCCGGTCGTACTTGTATACCGTCCTCTGAGTCGTGGAATGCACCGACTAGGAGGGAAGATGAAGACTCTGCGAAGGAAGGATGACCAGGACAGCTCAGAGGATGAAGCTGATCAGGATTCCAGAGACAACGGCTTCAACCCAGAGACCGAGAAGCCCGACGATAGAAATGTCTGATGACACCGTCTCCTTATGATTTCCCTTGCTTGTTACTTTTCAGTGCGTGCTTGATAACGTTGGATCTGGCTAGCTTTGTATATATCGCGCCAGGTTTTAGATTGATACGATTATTATTGTTCAACAATGCTACACGAACTACCGTAGCTAAGATTTGCCGTAACACGATTGATATCGCCTAAGGCAGCAGATATTAAATATCCTTATCGAAGTATCGAACAAATGATGTTCTGAAAGACTTGGGCACCCCCTGTCGGACTCCTTGTAGATTTAATTCGGTAGAACTGGCCTCTCGGTCTAAGATGGTTAGAGAGCCAAAGTCTTCACGCTCGACAGCCAGGTCAACGATTTCCTGCGTTATCTCAAATTCAGGCACGTATTTGAGGACAAGACTCAGTATTTCCCCATTTCCAGAATCAATCGCATCCATGAATGTCTTCTGTGAAATCTTAATAGGGACGCCCCTCCGCAGGAAAGTACGCACGAGGTCATAACAGTCGTCCTTTGACTGCACGGCGGCATCTAGCACCGTTTGACATAGGCTTTCGTCCTCAAGTCGGTCTAATATGAGATTGAGATTGTCTTCCGCGTGTGCTGCTTCCAGAAATAGTTCAGGACACGGCTTAACGTCTGGAGCAAGGTCCCATATGAGTTTGAACTTCTCGGCGCCACTTCCTTCATTTCCAGCTGCCGCGACAACCATTTCACGGGTGACAGGGCCATCGTACAGCCGAAGGACATATTTGAGGACATCCAAGTGCGCGCGAGATGCTGCTGCTCGGAGTACTGACCCAGAGGTATGTGCGATCCCACGACGATTGAGGATGAGTTTCAACATTTTCAGGCTTCCTGATGTGGCACTCTCCAAGTCTGCATCAGTGAATGCGAAATTTCCAAACCGGCTCTCAAGCATCTGTAGTATTTCATAGCCCGAATGATCGTTGCAAATGACTGCTTTTCTGACTTCAGCAGAGGGCGGCTCGAGCATACCCTCTCGATGCAGGAGCAGCTTGGTCATTTCGTCTCCAAATAGACGGTTACGGACTGCACCGAGCATCATATCGCAGGATATGACGGGGCAGCCATGGCGATCTAGAATATTTCTGATGGTCCCATCATACTTCAGCTTCTCCAATGCGCATCGGACAACGCTGTCGGTGATTTCCAACTCTCGATGCTCATCCAGCATCCGATTAAGCCTTCCATGGTCATTCCAGTCCATCTTTAAACCAGCCAGGATGACTTTCTCGCCTATTTTCGTACTGGGTTTGAGGGGAAGGAGCACTTCCATTGTCTCTTGACCCCTGGACCTGTTGCGAGCACACCTTACCAGCATCCTGTTCCAGGTCTCGTCATCGACTGCATCATCTAACAGGTTCACTAGGAGCGTGACAACCCTATCTCCGTCTCTATCATTAGCAGCAGCTAGCTCAAGTAGACGAGGTGTGACATTTGCACCGCTGGCCTCGAAGAGAACCTGGAATACCTCTTTGTTCGCGTATAGGGCACCGTACTCAATGACGCGTGGAGCAAGGATCCATCCCTGGTCAATAAGTCTCTTCACCATCTCGGGACTTTTGCTGTTGCCCACCCCCTGCATCATAGCAACCTCATCGACCTCAATTTCCCCGGCATGCTCGAGGAGGAGCTCAATCATGGGCAGTACATGTGGCCCTAAGTAATCCTTGAACAGGGCCGTAGCGATAACATCAGAGGTAATCATCGCGGGGTCCGCGCGGTCAACAAGACGCTTGAATGAATCAAAATCCATGTTTCCAATGGCGTTTGAGAGTATGTTCGACGTGATCTCCAAGTCTGGAGCCCGGTCAAGATAGACATTGATGCAATCAGAGGCCCGGCCATTGTCCTCCACCATCTTTGTCGTGATTTGAAGACCACTGTTATGGTCGAGCAGCATCGAAATGATTTCCGGTCTCCTGGCGCGCGATAGCATGAATTCGGTCACTTCGGCAGGCTCCAGCAGCTTCAGGAATTCTCGGACACCGTTGACATCACCCAAAACGACCATCTGGAATACCAAATCTTGCAGCAGATCACTGGTGTTCGTAGTATCGAGAAGACACCTGAGGACAGAGTGCTGCTGGTGGATGGCTGCAGCCATGGCACACTCCGTCTGCAAGTGGGCACTGAGTGCTTCAGGTCTTTCCATGATAACAATTTCGTCAAAGCCATAGCAACTGGCCAGAAACAGGGCTCGTTCGCACGATTGCTCATGATCATAAAAGAATTGCTTCATCGCGAAGGCGTGCCGGCTAACGCCCAAGAGACGATGATAAGAACGCCACCAGCGGCTTACAGGGCAGTTTTCATCAGAATCATTAAATAGAAAATAATGCAGCAGGCGATTCAGATGTTTACTGCCCGCTGTTCGATTTTCTCCAGCAAGCTCACAATGCTCACCCCAAAACCTGATGCAGTAGTCGTGCATGCCCTTTGTATGGGATTCGACTTCTGAAAAGGGTATGAAAGTAGAAGCATCAAGCCCTAGCTCTTCAACAAACCGACTGGCGCTGGGGGACCCAGAACAACCGATCAATGTGAGTAGAGATACCTCCGCAGCAAACGAATTACTGGATTCAACGCAGTATTCGGGCTTCGTCTCCAGGAACTCTCGGACAGATAGATGGGCGAATCGGACACTCTGCACTCCCGATTCAGTCGTATAGCTGACGACAAAGTTGCTCAGAAGGTCCAAGATAACGTCTTCGTCCAAGTCATCAACGTCGACGTCCAAGAAGGCTGTGATAGCTTGAAAGAAGTCCTTCTGAGGGAGAATTGCTCGAGAACATAGCATCCACTTCAGAGCATTTTGCATTACAGCCCGAGCTGTATCTTTGGCACTCTCAAGTGTTCTCTGGTAGAGGTCCTCATACAGCATACCCAAATTACGGGGGATTCGAGACAGTTCAGAACGAATGTCCTTTTCGAACTGGATCCCTCGAAGGCTTGCCAACAGCAACTCGGCCCACCGGAACCTGTCTAATTAGATGCTTCGAATTTCAATATACAGGGGGGATGGTCTGACTTACATTCCATTCGCATTGGAAACAACATCGCGCTTGATAAGCTGCTTGAGCTCCTCCTTCGTGGATGGCTGTTTGATACGACCAAGCACTTGTCTTTTCGAAACCATTCTCTCCGTTTCAACTTCTACAAACTTCTGGATATCTTCGTTATTTTCCACGGCCGTCACCTGGATGGCAGTATGATCCTGGATCGATAATCGAAGATCGCCTTCTTCGCGTGAGCTAACGAACACTTTAACCAGGCTGGTAGAATCAGCGACGATATCACTCAGTGCATCCACTAGTTTCCATCTCGTCTCTGGATCACATTCGTCCAGCGCGTCCAATACGATCGTAGTTCTGTAATAAAGATCGGTGAGTTCCAGGATTAGCTCAACGAGCTCTGGTATAGCAAGAACTTCCCTCGACCCGTCAACCGAACGCAGCTTGTTATACAATCCAATCGTTGGGGGAGCAATGGGGTAGTCAGAGGAGGTACTGGATAGTTGACGTGCGATACATGCCAGTATCTTCTGCGGATCTGCTCGCTGGGGCTCCGATGTATTGCGCGAGCAGTAGAAGTACGCCAGCGCACTGGATTGGTCTGGGCGAGCAAGCTCCATACTGTCCTCGATCACCACCGATGTCAAGCAGCTCTTGCCCGCTCCCTGTGTGCCGTGTAACCAGAGCAGTGAGTTTGTGCTGTCGGCTTTCCATTTGACGAATTCAGGGTGTTGCATGATCCAACAACATGTTCCACCAAGAATTCTGTCTTTGATGGCCCTGTGGTGGTCACCGTATCTCTGCGACGAGATCCAGTCTAGTATTTCCTTTCGCTGTATGTCTGCACCATGCTTAGCGGATTACTTGTTATAGGAGAAATGAGGCATACTGTCAAGATGATCCTCCATTCTATCAAGCTGGTGTGCCATATGCAAGATAGGCTGGTCTATTCTCGCGAGAGCTCCCTCAATGCCGACATTTGCTTCATTTCCAATGACAGATCCGCAATCAGGGCTGCGGTATCATGGTTCATCTCCGCCTCTACCAAGCTGGTGCAGCGGTCTGCTTCTTTCTCATGGGTTTCCAGTTTCTCCATCAGGTCATGGAGGTCGCTCTTCGCCAGAAGCCCACTATGCAGCATGCGAAGTGCGGTATTCTCCTCGAAATATCGTTTGGCCTTGGCCAAATAGGCGAGCGTCGTAGCATATAGCAGGATGAGGGCCTGCTCTAGCTGCTCAGCCGCCTCGGAGCCACGACGCAGATACAGTTTCTCAATGATCCTGTAGCGAGCGGTCATCCTTGATATCCTCTCGGCGGCTTCCACGGCGAAATCGAATTTGGCAAAGTCATTGATGGCAATCTATTCCAGTGTTAAAAGGTCAAATCTCCCAGATATCATAGACGGGAGACGGACCTGTAACAAAAATCGCGCACCAGCCCAGGGAAGGCCAGCGAATGCCGGATCAAAGTGAACAGCCTGGTCCCCGATGCCCTTGAACACCTCGAGCCAGTGCGTGGTCTTTGCGATGAGGTCGCGAACGATGATCTTCTTTCCTTGTCCTCCCGGTAGCTTGAAGGACCATCGCTTGCGAACGCATATCTCGTACGCTTCTCGAGTGGTCTGCCCAAATCCGTCGAGGACATCGACTCGCTTGCTGGGGTCGTTGACGTCGCCAAATGCGAGGAGGAGCTTCTTATCGGCCTCGTCCAATTTGGCCAGGGCGGACAGCCAAAGATCTTGGCTCTGGCCGTCCATGGCGCATACAGATAGATGACAGTGGGTGGTTGTAAGGTGGACGAGAGGACAGTGAGCTGGGCTGACACGCACATTTGGCGGGGGTTTTCAGCCGAAAAGTACCAGTTAACTATTCTAACGATCGCCTTCGTCTCACTGGCTACTGGCAGATCATCCTCACGCAAGCTCTTGAGGCTGAGCACTGCCCCACCAGGCTGCTTAGATGGCTTCGGGGGGAGGTAAAGGAAAGAGAGAAAAGAGAGTTCTAAATAGTTCCCCATGGTATATTGATATCGGAGACCTTCTGTATTAGATGCTTGCTTGGTCACCTCAAAGAGTTCTAGTAAACAGCCAGAATATGATGGCCCCTCGCTCCTTCCTCAACAGTAGATTCGAGGTGTTGTCAATGTCCATGAAGACAACTGCCTTATTAGTTGCCTTCTTGATGCGTAAACAGCGGGTAATCTCCGGTGCCGATTGCATAATGGGGTGTATGGTAAAAAACAGCATGTCTATTTCTGAATCTCAATACAAACCGAAGATAGTACATAGCTAGCGTAACAGGACATAAGTTCATAAAATCATATACTTGTCCCCGGCAAATCATCTACCCAAGGAAAGGGCCAGGTAAAGCTATTAAGATCCAGCGAGTTCGCCAAATCCATCAACTGCTCCGGACTAAGCTCGTAATGCTGTCCGCTCTCCGAAATGTCCGGCGCCAGATAGCTCACAGGCGCAGCAATTGGGACAGACTCTACGGAATCAGCACCACCACCTGCTTGGGGTGTAGAGAGAGTACCTGTTGGTACCGCCATTGGGGCGCCATCCTTCGCCAGTAACTGGGAGAGCTCGTCATCCAACTGTTTGAGCTCCGACTGAATTAACCTTGCAGAACGGCTGCCGCGGGTGGACATGTCGTCCAGAATGGTATAGGCACGCTGCGACCAGGGTGAATGATCGATGAGCAGCGATGGATCAATCGCGGCTGCCATTAACAATGGGATCGTTGAAATGCAAACTGCGTCCATATCGAACGGGAGAAACGCGTCTAATGTTAGAATGAGTCTTGATTAGCCTTTCCCTCATGTGGCCTGCTAGGATAGGGAACCAACCAAGCAGTCCCTGGTCAAGTAGGCTGGACAGTATTCGTAGAGTCTGTTGCGAAGACTCTACACAAACCTGGAGCAATGCCTTTACAGTGCCAGATTGAAGCCAATCCATGAGGGCGGGTTCAGACTGGCCGAGCTTGGATTGAAGAAATATGTACAATAGCGGTCTAGTCGTGAGCATGATACACTAGATATCGAATTAGCACACTTCGTAAATTCCAGGTGCAGGTTTCATACCTGGTGCTCGAGAAGGTGCAAGTGCGCTGAGACGCGGGATATACCTCCCGTGGAACCACTTCCATAGAGATCAAAGGAGCAATTAAGGCGCTCGGTGACGCTCGCGATGTCTCTAAGAACCGACTGTGTTGCACTCAGGTAGCGGCTGTCCACCTTTCCTTCGCTACCGTAGACAGCTACAGTCAATTAGCTAAGGAGACACCCAATGGTATATGGAGAGGCCTACTCAAGTCCACCTTTGCCAATATTTGACACAGAGTAACCTGCATCTCCAAAACGCCCGACTCGCTGTTCTGGTCCGACATCGATGGCAAAGAAGCAGTTATGCTGTCCTCTGAGATCCCCATCGGGACGCCTTGAAGAGACGACATACGGCGCTCGAGCACATAGACAGTCCACCAGACCAGCCTGCATCGATGCACATAGGCCTGGTCAAGGCAGAGTCCGTGCATCTCAGTATACATACCGTGTTCTATGGCCCGACGTAGCGCAGTGCCAATCTGGCGGCATTAGTGTCCATCGCATACAGGATAACAATTGTTCTACCATTCGATATGCTGCTCCACGCCGGTCAACACACTGCAGATATAGCGCAGCACAGCACAAGACCTGTATCGTCTCAATAGGGTCGCCGTCGAAGAAGGTAAAGTCCGGCATGCAGTGCATGGCTTGCACAAATTGATCTGACCCCGGCGGATTCCGTGACGTCGTCGAGCGAACGAGGAAGCTCTTGCCAAATGCTATGATCAGGAGGTAGTGACAGAACCACAAAGGCGAAGCTCGAGCTACTTCTGTAGGACTCTGCTCAAACTCGGTGAAACGCTCCATGAACTGCTCCTCGTCAATTAGATAGAAGAGGTGTCCACAATGGAACTTCACTGAACTGATGAGATACCTGGCAAACTCTGGAGTTGGCAGGCTGGACACGTCAAAGGGATTTGAAGGGGAGTTTGCTTTATTCCCATCCCATTTAAGATCGTAGACATGAGTGTCAAAAAGCAGCCTGTTTGGATCGGGAGCCAGAGGCAGGCCGGTGAGTTTCATATGGGTCATTTCCAACACTCGCCGCCCAAAAGACCAAGTTGACGACGTGCCCATAAATACTATCATGTTGTCAGCATTCCATATGGCCCTAGAGTATGGAAGACGCACCTGGTCGCCCTGTCGGGCCTGGGACCCAGTCTGTGATGTGAAAGGCAAGAGGATTGGTGAGCGGAGCCTTTGCTCCCATTACATTTTGGGGCTTAAATGTCCTTTCGGCTTCTTGATGTACCTCTGCATCCTGAATGCCAGTGTCTGGTGTTGGTAGTGCATTATTGCCTGACATAGTTAGCGGCTCAAGATCAGGTCTCCACGTATTCACCTGGCACCGATACTAACATGACGGGCTGGATGGCTGCTGTCTGGATTCAGGTGATTCATGTTGATTAAGTCTGTGCTGAAAGGTCGCTATCCGGTCGTGGAGGTCACTGAGATATCTGTATTGCCCGCCAGGTCAGCAAGATACACACTATAGATGTGCAGCCACTTGCCTGCGAGAGACCAAAACGCGCTGTGGGTTATCGAAATCGCAAACTGCATTGCGCTTGCTACACTGATCGCAGGGATCCGAGCCCGTGCATCTGATCTTCTGGTCGCGGCATCGTTTGCAGCTGCAGCCTCGTTATACATGTTACCACTGTGCAGGTCGCCTGGGTCATAGAGAACGCACGCTTTGGAAACACGCCGACTGACCCGCTGCGAGCGTCGTCCGGGGCCATCCCTGGGTGCAGCGGCAGGTCTCATTGCGATATCAGCTGTAGAGACTGGAAAATACGTTATGTGTAGCAAATGCAGGGTGTCAGCGGGGTAATGCGGTCTCCAACGGGACTACCGAGGCTATCAAACTGTGATCCTATACAGGCAGGAGTTTCCGATATCTCTGGCGTAGCTCAACCCCCCAGAGATACCAAGCTGCAGGTGGAGAGGCAGATTATTCGAGATCATTTTACCTTCTACCTGCAGGCTTATATTATCGGATTTAATGGCCGTAGTCTACCCCGGATTATCTCAATGGCTGTATTCGAGCAATCACAGCGAGGAGACTCGGCAAAGTGGACCCGGACACTCCTACCAAGTCAGTTTACGTCCATCTACAGGCTTATCGGGGCGTGTGAATGGCTGTTTAAGCTCCACCCCGGCATATTCTCCGGGACCTGCTGCCACTACTCCGGGGTATCAAACTGGAGCAGCCCGGGCAAGGGAACCCCGTAACCCCGTATTCCCCGCAGATTAGCCGCGGATTCAACTGCAGATAAGACACGGTAGACCTATTTACCAGTAAGAGTGCTTCCTTTAGACGGTGATAGGCGGCTGTCCTGATGCAATCCACGTACGCCCGTAAGCCCTTATGTCATTGAGGGACTTGAACGGCAGTCGTCGTTCGAAATTGCTTTCCTAAAGTACAGAAGCACAGACTAGTACTGTGTGTTCATTCCCCGTGTCTCACTGTCATATCAAGGCCTAGAAGGTATAAGTATCTCCTCCGTCGGCCCCCGAGTGCGCAATATAGCCCCCGAGTGCTTCTCCACTCGTCAACTGCCTAGTAACGCCACTCCTTGCTTGTTTCCATTGCCCTACTTCACATCATGGCGGACTCAATACATCCAGTGGAGGAGAGGTCGCCGGAAAAGTCATCCAAGATGCTTGAGCATGCCCCCATAGCGGAAGATGCAGTGTTCGGTGAAATCACAGAGCAGGGACCGAACTACAGAGACGTGGGTGTGCTCGAATCACCAGGCAGACCTCGACTAACATGGCCTAGGTTGGATGGGTGGGCACCGTGGCTCTGATGATGAAGACTCAGTTTGGCCTGGGCGTCCTTGCCATCCCCGGGGTGCTTGATACTCTGGGCATGATTCCCGGCATCATTTGCATCTGCGTGATCGCAACCATGGGCACCTGGTCCAACTACGTTATCGGCACTTTCAAGCTGAATCACCCCGAGGTCTATGGTATTGACGATGCAGGCGCCTTGATGTTTGGCCGAATAGGGCGAGAGGTCTTTGGTGTTGGAGTTTGCATTTGTGAGTCCTAATCCTGAAGCCACCTGGCGGCGCTTACCCTAACGCGTGGATATCATAGATTGGATATTTGCTTCAGGCTCCGGGCTACTGAGCACTTCGATTGGCCTGAACGCCGTCTCCGCACATGGAATCTGTACTGCTGTCTTCGTTGCAGTGGCGGCCATTGCCTCCTTTGCCCTGGCCAGCGTCCGCACTCTTGGAAAGATGAAATGGATTGCCTGGGTTGGTCTGGTCTGTGTCTTTGTTGCTGGTAGGTGGTAACTTGCCTGAATGATCACAGTGCTAACCTGGAATAGTTATCATGGTAACCATCGCAGTTGGCCTCCAGAGCAAGCCATCTACAGTCCCCAAGGACGAACCATGGACATCGGACTACAAACTGGTCGGCAGTCCCTCGTTCAGCAACGCAATTTCCGCCGTTTGTTCCATCGTGTTTGCGTACTCCGGCACTCCTGGTGAGCTCCCTCCCCGGCATCATTGCAGCGTTATGGAATAATCTGTCTTCTAACGAAAGTACCAATCTCCACTACAGGATTCTTCCCAATAGCCGCCGAGATGCGAGATCCTTCGATGTACACCCGACCCCTTCTGATCTGCCAGGGCTCCATCACTGCGATCTATATATCCGTCGGAACCGTTATATACTACTATTGTGGCTCCTATGTTGCGTCACCAGCGCTCGGATCAGCCGGGGTGTTGATCAAGAAAGTCTCATATGGAATCGCACTTCCCGGACTGGTCGTCAGTACGATCGTTGTCCTTCACGTAAGATGCCAAGCTCTGATTATACACTGCACCGTCTGACCATATCAGTTCGCAGGAAAGTACCTTTTCGTGCGCATCCTACGAGGGTCTAGACATCTCACTGCAAACACGCCCACGCACTGGCTAACCTGGCTCGGCTGTACATTCGCTGTCACCATGTCATCCTACCTAATTGCCAGTGGCATCCCCATCTTCAGTGATCTGGTCTCGCTGATCGGTGCCTTGCTTGGAACTCTCATGTCATTCCAGCCGATGGGGTGTATGTGGCTGTACGATAATTGGAGAAGCGGCAAAGAGCAGCCAACCGTTAAATGGGGATTCCTGGTGGTTTGTAATGTTATGCTTGTCTCGCTCGGGTCTTTCCTCATGGTTGCTGGGACATACGGGTCTGTTGTCAATATTATTGCATCGAGCAAGGCGGCCTCGGGGAGCTCCGCGTGGTCCTGCGCTGATAACTCGAATTCGTGATCTACTGCAGGTTCTATGTGAAGCATTTATTGTGCCAACAAGGCCTGGTGGATATTGTACCATATGAATCATTCAGAAATCTAGAATCTCATGTCCATCAAAGCATTATTCAGACACTACCAGGACATGTAGGAGTACTGGAAATGCTGCATTCAATTTCATATATATCATGTACACATTAAGGTCTGAGAATTATAATCTTAAGCCTTGCTTGTCCCCTCCTTCTTAGCACCCTCTGGATCATACGCCGAGACCTCAATCTCAACCCACATCCGTGGTCCACCAAGACGACTAACCTGGACACAAGTCCAAGTGGGATGGTTATCGGGCATCCACTTCTTGAAGTCCCGAACCATGGCATTCTGGGCCTCATCGTCTAAGGCGATATGAAACGAATTGACCCGGTAGACCTGAGACCAGCCAGCGCTGCCTGCATCCTTCAGGGCCGTATCAACATTTACAAAGGCCTGGTCGATCTGCTCAGGGACGGTCTGGGGCTGAGTCCCTTTGTCGTCAAGATACCCGCCTGTTTTGCCATCTCAGTCAAGGAATGTCGAGTATGGACGCAGATTGGCGCTTACCCTGACCGACACAGTGGATAAAGTCTCCAGTGCGAACGGCGGAGGAGTACCAGTGGCTCTTCAGATTGTTGGCGCCAAATCCTTTGTAGGCGTACTGTTTCATAGACATTGTGATGGTTTGTGGAATATGGTAAGCAAATTTATGCGAAATATCACTTGTTTCCCTTTAGATAATGGTAGGACACCGATGGTTTATATGACAGACTGTGTCCACAGCTTGGGCGGAAGATGAACTCCGCGGTGGAGCCCTGGCCAAGTTACCAGTTCTACGAGTTATATCAGAATTTACGGGGTTTGCACTCCTTATATAACATCTCGCTGCATTTTTAATTGTCATTCTCTTATTGCTGGATTTTGATTTCCGCTGCGGGAATGTCGCGCTTTAGGGGCTTTTCCTCTACCGCAATATTTAACTTTCATTTCCCCATTTACTTACTGTCATCGTACAATGCAAAGGTGTGCTCAAAGCCTATCCCATCCCATGCTGCCATCCGCATTAAGATGGCTGAGCGAGTCGAAGAGGTGATAATCACCGGGTAATGCACCGGCATTGTTCAAATCGACGTCCAAATCTGTGAACGCTGGCCACTGGAGCGAATCGCTGAATGGATCGATATTATTCGCTGCTTCCATTGGGCCTTCAGCTGCCGGGTCTGTCTCTGGGGCTGATTGCAAGAAACCTGGATAGGACATCAGGTCTCCCAGCAAGTTTGCTTTGTCCGCAAACTGTCCTATATCGGCATCGTGAGAAACACCACTGTCGTGTATCTCGGGGCCAGCGACATTCGAAGGTTCCGATATAAAAGCCGAGCTTGGTACCTGGACCCCTTCAGTTGATATGTGGCTACTAGTCACGGTATCTGGCAAATCGTGAGAATAAGCGCCAGGGTATTTCTTCTCCAATGTCTCTATCAGGCTCCGACGTATCCGTCGCGCAATGTCCCACGAAATTGATAGTTCTCCTAATATATTCAACAAGATCTTGAGATCGCTAGAAATACTTGCTCCTGCGTCAGGTCGAGCCTGCACCATTTCCGCATGGACTAGGACCACCGCCGCCGAAAGCGAACAGTGGGTTGCCGTAACCGGACTCCGACGAAAAGAGCCAAAGACTTGTTGATATTTTTTACCTATCAGACATATTTGCTTCGCTGATTTAAGGCTCATTGAGCTAGCCTTTTGTGCATGGGCTGCAACCTTGCCATGTGCAGCTGCAGCCAGGCCAGATGTTAGGGGTCTCAGAAGCAGGATATAGTTGGTGTGATACACCATGTGCAGTATATACACCTGTGGCTGTGTATTTGCAGATGAAGCGCGTTCAATCCGCAGCTCCGATGGCAGGTCATAATACCATGTCTGGAGATCAAGGATGCGCGATTCGATAAATGACAGGATGTCGGGGGATTTGCGATGGCTGGCATTCGGGGCATATCTGAAATTTATTAAGTGTTTGAAGATAATGGAAGAACGATTCAACCTACAACCCAAGTATCGTCTTCTCTGTTATTTGGGACAGGCGAATTAGAGCTCGGAGCAGGAGAGTCGGCACATAAGGATTTATAGCATTCGAGCTTCCAGGACTTGGAACTGTGGGAAGGTTGAGCTTGTGCTGGACTTCCTACACCAATGCAAAGCATCAGTCTGTTAGTACATAATAAGGGTTTACAGCGCAAGTAACGGCAGGAGGGTCCTACCAGCATTGTACAGACTCTGCCTGTGTAGGCCGCTGAGAGCTTATCATCACAGTATAAAGCCCAGAATATCTGCCGCCGTAGCTCGACCTCCTCCCGCGTTATACACTCTGATTCGATCAGAGTCTCACCGTCGAGGTTAAGGCCCATGTCAAGGGCAAGCCGGTTGGCCATTCCTTGATAGAGCCACGCCGCGGCATCTTGTCCGGTGCTCTACTCGAGAACGTAAGTTATCAGGTATCTCAAATGGGACATTGGTAAGAGAGAACGTTGACTTACCGTATATATTTCTATCATGATGGCCAAGGCTTGGATGGTCGTCAGGCTGGGCCACTTCAAATCATATTGAAGCAGATATTCAGCATTCTCCACGAATACAGACCCAGCGGTGTTTGGATCGTCCGGATCAGAGCGAACATCGGGTCTGTCAGTAAATCGAGAACCCAAGGCGAGTATGCAGGTCAACAGCAGCGGGCTGCAATATCGGCCACCGTTCTTCTCACTTTCCCGAAACAGCTTCTCGCTGACAACCTGGAACCATGGGTTCTGCCATTTAAAGTAAAGCGCAATGAGGTGTTCCTTTAGTGGTTCGGGGGTCGAATCCTGGCCCATTGTTTTCAAAAAACTATCATATTTCACGCGAGTCATAACAGGGTTATTGCAAGCTCGGCTGTGCGATGAGCCGGATACGGAGGAACAATTCGCAGAGTCTTTCGGCGACTGGAACCCCAGACGCCCACTCGTCGCGCCATAGTAGCGAATCTCTCCGTCTTGGTCATAGTTAATAGACTCGTCCAGGGAGAATGCGCCTTCAAATGCCGCACTTAGCTCCTCCACACCAGAATCGTCAGGGCCCCCAGTAGTAGGAGCGGCAGTCCCATCCTTTGGTAGGCGTAATGCAGCAATAGTGGCATCGACATCAATCGAGTGAGAGCGCAGAATCCCTTCTAGCAGATCAATCCGTCCTCGTAGCATTTCCACATACGATTTCGGAGCAGGTCTGCGCCCATCCTCCTGAACGCGGTACTGGCAGCTTAACGACCGCACTTGGCAGCGCGAGCATACCGGGCGCTGGCCATCACACTGCAAGCCAGCAGTGAGTTTGAATACAGTTACTTGAAGTGGAATTCAAGTGGAGATAAGACAGACCTTTGCTCTCCGGCGGCGGCATTCATCACAGGCCTTGGACGTGTTCTTGCGCCTAACCGAAGAAGTGGCCGGTTTGTCGGGAGGCAGCTCCATGCCTGTTCCTCTGGATGTCAAGGCTGGAGAGATCGACTTCCAGCAGAGTAATTGCACAGCTTCATCTGTTCTTCGACAGCTACAGATTCGATGTTTCTGCGTGGGGGAGCCACAGCCACTTGTAGACGCCACAGTCACCTGATCTGTAATTGTGATGTATCGCCACGGGTAAACTGGGTAACCTATGTATTAGATACAATGTTATCCCCAGATAGGCTAGGCCTGTATCTTCCGGTGGAAACCACGTGACTTAGTGGCAATGTCAAACGGATGATTAGTCAGCATTACCCTGACCCTGGTGTAGTGGCAAAGTCTGCAGTAGATATCTGTATATTTTTGTGGCCCTATATGTATACAGTCAGAGAAGCAGAAAACTACTGCGAATACTAAAGTGCATCTATCCATCATTGTTGACAATAGTCGGCCGTATATGCGGCGCTGATGTGGTTGTCTCAATAGCGGATACAGTGTAAATATATATCCATCACCTCGACGACTTGGACACACCCACCTTCTCCTGCTCAACCTTTAAATAATATATTTCTGGGTATTTTCGACAGTTGCCAGAGATGGTTTGGTTTCTTATGATCTTACAAATACCCAGGTTGAGGGGCATTGCTTTCTGCCGACGGTGCCCTATCTGATCAGTATCCGTAGACGCATTACGGATACATACGACAATATGTGAGGATGGAGATACCCCACCAGGAGATACGTAAGCTACTCACTCAGACATTGCAGTTCGATTTCATTGGCTACTGAATACCTTCTCCGATCTTGAGATATCCATGGTAAGATCGACTAGTCGGCGGCGTTGAACTACGGCCACAATGCCCGATGCGGAGTCCGGATGTGAGCCCGGAGATGCCTTCCACTTCATACTATTTATTACAGTCCAAGCTGCGTATCATTGTTCATTCTCAAGCCACTACAATCTCTGTTTGTCAAGTTTCTCGTCAACCGAGTCCATCTTACTATGTCAGTTGAGAAATACGACGTTGCCGTTGTAGGCCTCGGGGCCCTGGGCAGCTCAGCAGCATACCAAGCCGCTATCAAGGGCGCCAAAGTCATTGGATTCGAACAGTACGAGTTTGGCCATGTAAAGGGGGCATCCCACGACACATCTCGCATTGTCCGAACTTCCTACGGTGCCCCCGAGTTCGTGGCTCTGGCCCGCTCAGCCTACAAGGACTGGGCCGAGATCGAGAGACGGTCTGGCATGCAGATGCTCACCATCACGGGCGGTGTTGTCTTTCTCCCCAAGGACGGACCAAACGGGTCTCACACCTTCACAAGCAGCCTCGATGCCAATGGTATCCCCTACGAGCTGTTAAACGCCGCCGAAGCAAACCGTCGGTGGCCTGGTTTCAATGTTCCGGACAGTGTTGATACCGTTTACACGCCAGACACAGGCATTGCGCATGCGGCCAAATCAGTCACAACTATCCAGTACCTCGCTCGTGGTGCCGGTGCCACCTTGAAGGATCACACCCGGGTCGACGGCGTAATACCACAAGCTGGCGGCGGCGTCCTCGTCAAGACATCCAAGGGGGATTTCCACGCCAAAAAGGCCATCATCGCCGCGGACGCCTGGACCAACAAACTCCTCAAACCACTTGGCGTCGAGCTACCGATCACAGTCATGCAGGAGCAAGTCACATACTACAAGCCCAAGCGCGAGCATGAGGCCCGGTTCGAGAGCGACAAGTTCCCCGTCTGGATCTGGGGCGGTGCGGACTCGACGGAGAAATGGTTCTACGGATTTCCTCTGTACGGCGAGCCAGCGCTCAAGGCTGGGCAGGATGCTGGGCGAAATGACATGACGCCCGAGGAGCGTACTTGGGTTCCCTCAGAGAGGTTGCGCAAGGAGCTGAACACGTTCGTCGACGGTCTTATTCCGGACCATGGTGAGGAGCTGCGGACGGTGACCTGCCAATACACTATTACTCCCGATCGGCAGTTCATTATCAGTCCGATGGAGAAGCACCGGGACGTTATTGTTGCTCTTGGAAATGCGCATGCTTTCAAGTTTGCGCCGGCTATCGGCCGCGTAACTGCTGAGCTGGCACTGGAAGGGAAGACGACTGATGATATTTCGAAATTCGGGTTCCCTCAGCCTACTACGAGCAAGTTATAATCAGTCTTAGAGTGAAAAGATCTTGAATAATGAGAATTTAACGTTATGCCAACCTGGCAGGCAAGACCTGGCATATAGCAAATACGGAGAAATGGACAATTGATATTTCTATGGACAACGATGTCAGTCGAATTTCCATATTAGTTACGACGGCAAAGTGTCAGCCCGTGTGTATGCGGGAGATCCGTCTATGAAGATGTGCAATTATCTCGGTTCTTCAAAGTAAGTAATTGGAAATAGATATCGAAAAGTGCAAACTAGCTTCACTGAATCCGCTGTTCGTCAACCACCAACTAACAACAACCCAGCGACATCTTAGTACCCACCACATTTGTCAACGGACCTGACAAGGACCTGAGATGATGGGCACAATTGTTCTGCTTTACAGTCATACATAACCGATGGCTTAGGCTGATTGTCTAATTTCCACACTCGACTGGGGCTCTGAACCTGCACTGTGGATCATATCGCCTCCTCACAGTCTGTAGTTTCTCAAAATGCGGACCCCAGATCTGTATATCAAGTCAGAAAATGGCCCGTCCTGCAACTGTAAGATTTTGAACCCACCTTTTTCGAGTCATGGTACTCTTCAGCCCCATTAGGTAGAATGTGCACCTCTTGATCGCTACCCAACACTGCGGTGGGTACTTCAATTGCCAACTTGCGAGCAATGGCCGCCTTATCTTGGGCCTCAGCGGCCGGACATCCAGGGCCAAAGAGGAGAATATGTTTGCTGCGAGGAGGTCTGGGCCAGGCAACCTCAGATATAGGCCCAGGGGGGTCTCGCTGAAGTAGAGATCAAGATCAGCATATCGGTGCATATAATTTCAAAGAATCTTCACCTACTGTGCAGAATATTTCAAAGATAAGGTACGTCGAGTCAGCAATTGCTTCGTCGATATCACTAAGGCCCTGCATCCATTTGACAGATTTCATGACAGTCTCCTTTGGGATGTCCTGGAGCACGAAAGGAGCCCAGTACTGGGCCATCGTTCCTTTCACGTTGGAAACACTCTCTAGACCATTGTTAGTACCCAGGGGGTAAAAGAGATAGTAAACATACTCTGTAGTTCCGCCACACCGGCCAACGTGCTCATCTTGGTTTGATCTATAGCACCAGGAATGTCCAATGCCCATTTAAAGCTCTCTCGGCCGTGGGCTTCACCGTTAGCATCAAACGCATGAATCACCATCATGTCGGATGTGGCATCTGGAGCTATCGATTTAAGCACCTTTTCTTTCAGAACGTACAAGAACATCGTGACCTTGGGATCGGACTCATGAGAGGCGAAGTTGGAAACTCCCTCGGCCACCTGTTCCAGATGCTCACTGGGGACTAGGATCGACCCAGTCCAAATATCGCGAGGATAGGGGAACACACGGAGCACCGCGTTGACGAGGACTATTGAAGGTCAATACCGCAGACTCAGGAATGTGGGTGTTGAGGACCGACCTCCAAAACCGCCTCCTCCGCCACGAAGCGCCCACATTAAATCTGGCTCTGACGAAGCCCAAACAACCGAACCATCATACTTGACGACCTGTGCGTCCAGGAAGTTGATCGGGTCAGAGATGCAGCCAAACTCGCCGGAAAGCCACGACCAGCCGCCGTTGAGAATAGTTCCACCGACTCCCACGGATGGTGTACGGGCGCCGACGACTTTGGTTTACGGTGTCAGTTCTGATAAACTACTAGAACAGCTACCTACTGCCATATTCCGGTGCCTGTTCCTCTAGTTTCTGGTAGACCTGCTCCCACGTCTGGCCGGCGCCAACGGTGGCCGACGTCGAAGACTTGTCGAGATGGAATTCATCAAAGCAGGAAATATTCACGACCACGTCCTTGGCGGATGCAGACATGAATCCATGGCCGTAGATGGCGAAGTCGAGCTTTGTCGAGTATAGATGGGCGATGGTCTTGCTGAGCGATTCAACGGACGTCGGTCGCACGACGAGGCGGGGATGGTATTGCTTCTGGGAAGCCCACGTCTTGCTGCTTTCGATGTACTCCGGTGATTCTGGACTAATTATTTCACTGTCGGACAGTAGCGACCGGAGGGTCGTCAAATCGGGGTCTGCGACCGAAGCCATTGTAGGACATTGAATTAGAAAGATTGTTGCAAGTAGTCTGCAGCTGCCACGAGGCCAACTATATAGCCGTCATCTTTAAGGCCTCCCATGGTTCAGGCGGGGTCATGATCTCCGTGTCTTAAGCTTACGGTGCGTCCTGCGCCCGAGTGCATCAGGAAGGCCTCCGAAAGTCTATGACATTTAGGGTCGGAAGTCCGAGATCTGCTGCTGTCTCGATTACAGGCCATGGTTATTCAAAGAACGGAGGATAAGAGCCATAACACAATTGAGTAGCTCGATAAGTAGGCGAGCATAGCCTGCGCCCAGTTGGCGGTTGGAGGGTAGCGGTTATTGGACTATTCGCTCAGCCACTGCCAGCAAGCCGGCAAGTATTACAGTTGCAGGGGCTGCTACAATTCTTTTGCTCGATACTGTCCAATGCATCAACGAGGCTGTAGGCGCCGAGCGAGAACGATTGGATACAGGCGCTCCCTTTACTCTTGTGGCACAGCTAACAGAGACAACAACAGCAGAAGGCGAGGCTGACTCGGATTTGCTTTTTGAATGTGTCTGCGCCGTGAACATAGAGAGTGCATTTAAAGGCAGCCATCTCGTCTCTGATTCTCATTTCGCCAATGTCTGTACTTCCAAGGTTGATCTATCTTTGCAACCACTCTTTCTAAGTGATCCCCTTCAGTGACAATGATCCTTAACATTGAAGCCCTCAGCAGGAGGTATCAGGAACTGCGAGCTGCCGAGGATAGCAAGGACAGGATTATCGAGGTTAGCTGACTGACTTAGTTCTTTAGAAGAGACACTCACTGTTTACCTGTCCAGGATCTACTGGAAAGCATTAAACAACTTGGGTCCAAACATGCAAAGGCAGTGGACGACTATGACGACCAGAAAAGGGCCACGAGCTCGCTGAGGGAAGACATTAAGAAATACAAGCTTGATATTGATGCAATGAAACGGGGTCAGGTAGGCCTGCCTATGCCTTCATGCCCTCATGCCTATAGCTGACTGAATTCGGTTCGTGAAGGACAAATTGAGTTTTGTTTCTGTAATCGTCGACGGGGATGGCATGAATGTACGTTGTTCCGCTCTCCCTACAGTGGACAGCTCTAACATCCCTCAGTTTCTTGAAAGTCTTGTACAAGGCGGAAAAGACGGTGGCGATAAAGCCGCACGATTCTTGATTAAAGCCTCCGAGAGCCACGTTCAAAGCACTGATCCGGCTGTACCTCCCAACACTTGCTATATGATTCGTGTATACGCCAATGTTGCTGGTCTGACCAAAGCTTACCGGACCGACAAAATTCTGGCTGATGATCAAGATTTGACTTCATTCATCCAAGGATTCAACAAGGCCCATCCCTTGTGCGATTTCGTCGATGTTGGGGACGGGAAGGAGTGTTGTGATTTTAAAATGCAAGGTCAGTTCTGTCATATTCATTGCAAGCGGGGAATATACCTAACATATCATTCCAGCCCTTCTTGAGCGAGACCTTGTTGATATTCATTGTCAGCGGGTTTTGTTTTGCGCATCTGCAGACAATGGCTATGCACCGGTCCTGCGCCAGTACCGGGGATCAAGCCGGATCTCCCTGGTCGAGGGACCGCCATTTGCCCGAGAAATGAAGGAGTTAGCAAGTGATTTTAAAACTACGTCTTTTCCAAGCGTTTTCATCGCTAGAAAGCTGAACGAGACTCAAAGGGTGTCCTCTGGTTCCGTGTCCACAGCAACAAGCACGACCACCACGATTTCCCCAGGATCACCAACCCCAAACTATGCGTCCGCGGCAGCAAAGCCAGCCCCTGCCCTGCAATTTCCATTTCCACCGGCAAAAGGCCGCCAGGAACCCATGATCAGCCTAAGGCTGTCACTCTACGTAAATGACCTGGACCAGAGAGTTGACTGGCCCTTGAAAACGTCACCGAAACAAGCTGTGGCATCGTTGAAAGCGCGCAAACTTTGCAACAGATTTCACATACTGGGTGCTTGTCCGTACGGGATCTCCTGTTCACACGAGCATGAATTTGCACCGAGCCGCCAAGAAGTTGTGGACTTGATGTACATCGCGAGATCCAGCCCGTGTGGAGAGAGCGTTTACTGCCGCGACGTTAAATGTATTGCAGGGCATCGATGTGCATTTGGGGACAGTTGCATTAACAAGCAAGAGTGTAAATTTGATTCGAGTATGCATGGTGTTGTGTTGGATAATTTCAACCGGATTGAGGAGTACGCATTGGATTAGGCCCTTCTACCTTGCAGTTTGTATTTGGTAGTATTTGAATCCAAGTTTGCCCACAGCCATCATGTAGCCATTTCTTATAGAATTGTGAGAGTGTGGAGTCATGATCTATCAGTATCCAAAACGCCGGCGGCAAGGATGAGCTTTACAGATGTGCCGCACAATTCGTAGCCCTGGATATTCAATGGTGATAGGACAATATCCCTAGGTGATGTGATAATACGGGGCCTATAGCTTTCAGGTTGGGAAGAGGGGCTGCGAGGCTGAACGGCTGCCATGACCAACAGGCGTCGAATAGCTGTCTGCCAATATCACACTGCATATGGTGGTAGCTCAGCCTCGTTGGAAACACCAATTCAGCCTCGTTGAGAAGACTTAAAAAGACGAAGTGCCCCACCTATCTGGCCACAGACCTGATCCTTTCACTACGAAAACCTACAGGGGGGATAGCCTTCCATTGTGGCTGAATTAGCGCTTGCCAGTGCGAGCCTTACGCTAAGTGTGGCCAAGGGCGTGGATTACTGGAAAGCAGGGAGATCGTACGACGAAGACATGAAAAGATTGGGCGAGGAAATCGAGAGACTAAATGGTATGCTAGATCGACTTCGGGATTCTGGATTGCTCGAAGACGGGGAACAAATACCGAAGGATTTGGAGCGAGCGCTTGGTCGTCTGGAGAGCGTACTTGAGAATTGTAGCGACCGCGGACCCTCGGGGGAAGCATCGAAATGGAGGAAGGTTAAGCAAAGGACTTTACACCCTTTTCGCAGGGACAATCTGCTGGTAGCCAACAGGGTTGTCAAGGACACGCAGATCAATCTTCACACCGATATGCTTATCCGCCAGATGTGAGTATGCCAATGGAGGATATGTTCAGTTGCTAAAGCCTGCGCAGCAAAACCTTACAGGACCAGGTTAAGCAGACAAACTGGATTATTTCCGAAACAAGGCAAATCCAACAAGTTGTAGAGCGAACCGATGAAGGCGTGCAAGGCCTCCGCGCGAGCTCTCAGCGGCAGGCCAAACACCGAGCCCGGGATGAATTCCTGAAGTGGCTTGCTGCGCCAAATACAAACGAAGAGCATTGTCGAATTCGCGAAGGGATAGACCCAGGCTCCGGCTATTGGATTTTTGATATGCCACAGATGAGCGCCTGGCTGCAGAACGATGAGGCGGATATCGTATGGATCCGTGGCAGTCGTAAGTTAGCGCTCCGATCTGACGAGGAGAGATACTGACATTGATTAATATAGCTGGAGCTGGGAAGTCTGTGATAGCGTGAGTAGGGTCTGTTCTTTCCGGGTTGAAACGCTGCTAACAGTCAGAATGCAGGTCTAACATTGTTGAAAGACTTTTGAAAGATCATGGCCCCGACCCTTCAGTCGCAGTTGCATATCTTTATTATGATTCGTCCAACCCGAATAAATTCAGCAGACTCGGCCGCGTTATAACTGCGATCATATGGCAGCTTTGCTGTAAATTAGAGGAAATACCGAGTGAGCTGATGGCACTCAGTGGACCACCACGCTCCCCGGCAGCGTTAGACACGGATCAAATCATAGCCCTAGGAGGGGAATTCAGAGTGGTTTATTTGGTCATGGACGGCTTAAATGAATGGCCATCGGAATTCAGACGAAGATTGCTGGACTTGCTCCTGCAATTGAACAGCAACCCAACGGTTAAATTCAAAATATCAGTAACAAGCACGCATGAAATCGATATCGAAAGAAAGCTCCAAGGCTACAGAGTTATTGACCTGGCAGCGGAAAATGAGAAAGTCATCCGCGGGATTAAGCAAGTTATGGAAGAAAAGGTTGAGCACCTCCTCCGGGCCAAGGGCGGCCTCTGTCTCCAGAACCCGGGTCTCAAACACGAGATAGTGTCCACACTGAGCAATAACTCGCAGGGAATGTTAGTTCTTCGAGGCTGCTCTATTTTGTGGCAATTTCCTGACAGGATGAATAGATTCCTTTGGGCGAAACTGGCCCTGGATGACTTGTGCGAGGCAAGTCAATACGGGCAGGACGAGTATACCCTAGGGCATCTCTATGGACTACCCAAGGGCATGGAAAACCTCTACGAACGCATCCTCAAGAAAGTAAAAGCGCAGGACGACCGCCTTTCCGCCATAGCCAAGAAGACAATCGGATGGATCGCATATGCCAGAGCGCCCTTCATTGCTTCCGAGATGGAGAACGCTCTTTTCCATAGCGGTAATGGAGACCCACCAAAGCTGAAAATGATACTAGGGGCGTGCCAGAACCTGGTGATACAGCCGAAAAACCGTCTCGAATTTGTCCATTCTAGTCTGAAGGAGTACCTAGAGCGTGACCCAGAAAGTCAGAGTTGGATGTCGGAAGCGCCAGTGTCCTTGACAAACGCCTGCATCGATTGCCTATCATCTGCCGTAAGATATTGGAATGACATACAGCGGGCGAATCACATTGATTTCCAGAATCAATTTCCCATTGCAGAACACGCAGCCGATCACTGGGGTAACTATGCTGCTAAGGCTCTGCAGAATCCTGGGTCTGAAGAGACAGCTCGGAAAATCCTTTCGCTACTCTCTGACGGGGATGCTGCAGTTAAAATAGGCAAACTCATGACTACGGAATACGAAGGCGGAGAAGAAAGCATTGGCTTCAGAATAGACGTTTATATGTACCGTCCACTGGGTGCACAGCACTTGCTTGCTTACTTCGGCCTTGCAACACTGCTTAGAGCCTTAATTAATGCGGACAAGAAGGCAGCGCAACAGGCTATAATACAAAACAGAGAGCCGGAGAGTCTGCCAGAGCATGATGGCGACCGCACTCCTTTATCTTGGGCAGCAGGGAATGGGCACCTGGAATGCCTACAGATCTTGTGGGAAGAGTACCGGGATCACCGCGACCTCGGGGATGATACAAGGATATCCCCTCTCTCGTGGGCAGCTATAAAAGGCCGAGATAATATTGCCGCCTGGCTTTGTCGGCAGGGGGGATTAGAAATAGCCTCCCAAGATGATGACGGCCGAACAGCCATGTCGCATGCAGCGGAATACGGCCACGACGGCATTATTCGCCATCTTCGAGGCATAAATCGAAATCTTGTTAACATACCCGATGAGGACGGAAACGAGCCCATTTTCTGGGCAGCTGAAAGCAATTATCTCGCGACAGTAAAGATATTCATCCACGAATTCCACTGCAAACCGAACATAACAACTCTTCTCTCCCATGCGGTTGACAGCGGGAGTGTCGACATTGTCAGGTATCTGGTGAACACATTTCCAAGAGAAGTTGAACCTTGTCCGAGTGATGTTGAGGACGTGCCTTTACTGTTAGCCGTGAAACATGGATACAAAGACATCGTCGAAATCCTGGACGGCCACTGGGCCGCATGGGATGATGAAGTCTCCCAAGCAGTCCGCCGGGAAATATACGGCCTCGCGCTTTTCGAATCAATACACTCCAGGTTTTGCCACGCTGCCCAGAAAGACATAGCCAAGCTTCTGCTTCCCAAGACTGACCCCAATGTCAGGGACGGAAGCGGACGAACGCCCCTGATAGCTGCAGCAGAAAAGGGTTTGCAGGATATCGTCCAACTTCTACTGGAGGATCCAAGGGTGAAATATAAAGAGAGGGATGAAACAGGAAGAAGTGCACTGACATATGCCAGGTATAATAACAATCTATCAATTGTTAACATGCTACAGGGTATGGAGGAGGATGACTGGGTGTCGGATGATGACCCTTAGGCCTATGTCAATCCTTTTAGGGTACATCCCTTTGTAAATAAGACAGCCCAGCCATTGACATCGGCAAGGCCACCATTATGCGGTTTCCATATTCTTAATAGCAGGAATCTAGGAACTTCCGGGTTAAATTGGAATATGAATGATGTTTTCCACATACTAGCAGAATCATCAAACGTGGTACATGAAACGATATGATATAAAATTACGCCAGTGGCTGTCATCAGAGTCTGCGAAGATAACATACGGGTTTACATATACACCAATGTAGCCCGCTCGACTCAGTACCAACCTCGAGTCCAGCTCTGAACCCTCCAGCCTAGCAACTGCGGCGTTCTATACCCAAAAACATCAGAGTCCACCCTGTCCAGTTGATGGTAAACAGCCGCAAGCATGGGCGACCTTCAACGCGGCCATTTCCGCTTTCTCGGTGGCAAGAATTGTCAAAATTAGAAATACATCCCCTAGGAGAACTAGCAAAGCAGGTAGGATGAGCCACTCCCAACGCACTTCCACCAACAATTTCATTGTGTACACTGTGCCATTAAGTATATATGACTTTGTTTCGTAGCTCGTTGGAGTGAAACCATTGCCCCGGTTTATCTGCGCAGGGACAGTGTCGTTCAGCTCTGTTCGTATGTCAGGATAGCTGAGGGCCTGTATACCGAACGGCGAACCCAAAAAGCTGGGTGAGTGCATCCCCCTATCCAGGCCAGGAACCAATGAGGAGAGGTCCTGCAAGGCTGACATCTATTCCCTTCTAGCGCGAATAATACTGGTGCCTCCTGTCACTAGGCGATCTGTAAATTCGTAGCTCTGTTGTTTACGTGCTTGTTTACGCGACAGATCCACTACCGGTTTTGGGGCTGAGATGACGACACGACTGTCCGCCACATCTACCGTCACTCTTACCTTACTGTATGTTTTTATTATCTTGTAGCAGTTAATTACTTCAAATTAACCAGCTTGCATAATATATTTATACTAAACATCCGCGTCGGCGCTTGGTCTTCCACAACTCTAGATATTTCTTCTACTGTACCATACCGCTTCAGCTGCACGATCTACTCGTATATATATCCAAATCAACCCTATCCTCACATTTTGACATACAAAATGGGACTCTGCTTTAGCTTCCCTCGACGCCGCCATCCCATGATGATGAGACCAGCGATGGTCGCCCATCCTCGTCCTATGATGGGGGGATTTGGCATGCCGATGGGGGGTATGCCGATGGGAGGCCGTATGGGAATGGGCGGCATGCGAATGGGAGGGATGGGCATGGGACCACTTGGTGGGATGGGTGGGATGGGATTCGGGGGTCCTCGATTTGGTGGCATGGGCGGTGGTTTGGGAGGGGGGATGTATGGAGGGCGTTGCTAGGGTTCGGATGATATTATGTCGTTAGACGTGGGGAAAAGATTAAAGATGACCACTACTTTCCTTTACTGAATGATCTGTACATACGGAATATTTTAAATTTGATATTTGACTGATGTGACAGTAAATGCTGAAAGAGACGTTGTGCAGACTGTATTCTCATATTATCTGATTTCGACTATCATTTGGAATATTTGTTATTCCAATAGACACGGACTCTATACAATGCATCCGGCGTCTGCCTCAGCTTTACAGCTTCTCAATTCGCCCAAGCAACCATTCCAAATGGCGATAGGTGACTCTAGGTTGATACTCTGGCTGCATATGTCCACTCTGAAAGGTTTCCGCCCACAGCAAACCACGCTCAAAGTGCTGAATCCCCATAGTCCCCTGAGGCTGATCAACAGCAAGACCATTATCCTCACGAACAGCCGCCCACTGCAGATCAGGAAGGTCAATGTAGATAGTCGCGTTTGGCTCCTGTTGGAAACCCAGGTCTCCGTTCCAGGTCATGTTCTGGATAGACAGCAGAGTCCCGTTCGTGATGATGATCATATCGTAGTCGCCGTTGCTGATGAGGACGCGGTTGGTCGCTTCGATGACCTGGGGGAGGACCTTCTCGATGGGATTTGCAGACGCATCCCCTTCTCCCTCTGGTCCGGCCTTTCCTCCAACGAACACGTTCTCGTTGGAGCAGATGGACCATTCGACTGATTCCGGAGCATGCAGTGCCTTCTTGACATCCTCGCGGTCAAAGTATACCGTTCCGCCCTGAGGTAGGTACGTCAATTCAGTAGGGAACGCTAGCACATCCCACGTCAGAGGACACATGAGGTTAATCTCGTAAATATCAAAACAGGTATTCGTAGCAAATGCCTCGTTGTTGATAAGATCGAACACGTCACAGTCTCCGTCTAGGAATTGTTTTTGTGGCTGCACTCCGGACGGAGGGAAGACGAGATATTCGTCGATGAAGTCCTTGTAGCCACATTTGTCATGTAGGGTCTCTAGCTCTTCAAGGAAAGACTGGTTGAAGTTGAAGAAATTGGCATTTTCGACCACGAATGGGACGGCAGGGGCTGCTTGCTGGACGTAGTCGAATTGGCCGATGCAGGGGTCGTATACGAGGGCTCCTGCAACATGTTTAGTCTGCAGACACATGATTCATGGTAAGTGGATCTTACCTGCAAGATCGTAGTATTCCTTGTCCTTCTGGTCAAGAATGGCGGCTGAAATGTAGGGCACGTAACGACCTGCATAACTCTCCCCGGTGACATAGATTTTGAAGTTCTTGATTCCAAACTCCTGTTGGAAATTCTTCAAGAACTTGACAAAGTCTTGTGCCGTCTCTTCCTGGGAAACTGCAGTCGGTGTACCGGTGCTAAACCCAGTTCCAACGGGTTGATCAACCCTACATCAACAATGTCAGCATTTACCCAGATCACTGGCACAAAGGCTCATACCATAACATATTCGTCAAGTTCACCCAGGAATATGGATTCTCAACCGGTACCAAAGTACCAGGATGCCACAGGAACCGACCGTTTTCTTGGAAGAACCCCTCGAGAGAACTGCATCCAGGGCCACCGTTAAGCCAGATCGTAACTTCGTCGACAGGCTCCCCAAGCTTCGGCTGGAAGATGAAGAAAAGCGATCGCGAGTCATTCTTCTCATCAATGGGCACCGATCCGGAATAGATTTCACCGATATCGTAGTTGACATCGGGGAGCTTGTCGACGAGGTAGGCTATCAGGGCTATGTTAGCTGCTTGATCCCCGAGGCGGACTGGCTATCATACGCTGGGTCTGCTTGTTCAAGAAACGAAAATCCTCTTTTGCAGCACTGTTCGACTCTGTAGCCGTCTGCGCGCCCCGTTTCGCCAGATTCAAGGAGTCGCGAGCCCTCTGGCCGAATCGACCATGGGAGGTGGCCGATACGTTGCCAGCGCACAGCGAGAGGGCCGCAGCCGTATACAATAAATTCAGTCGCATGGTTAACAACAACAAAACCAAAGAGACTCCAACTCGGCGACGAATTCAATTCAGTCAAACAATTCGAATTCTCCATCCTGTGCGGAGACGGGCTTTATAATTGCAGGACTCCGAGTGGAGTTTGATCGCTATCTAGACAGCGAATTGCAGCATCATCCGACCAAAACAGCCACGATTGGTCATTCGACCAGCCGGATAGGGGCGCTTGTATACGGCGGGCCCGGATGATTGATTGAGGTTACAGCAGGCAGCGATCTAAGCAAGCCACCGACATCTCGCGCGGGGTTGGGATACAGAAAGAGTTACGATCTCCGCGTTGATCAGGGATGGCGGCGAGACTTCGCCAATGGGACCATCGTGGAGCCTGCAGCAGACGATAAGCAATGCGACGTCGCTTGGAGAAGGCTTGACCCTGCTAAGCTTTGGCCTCCCAATTTTTGGCTGATGTGGGTAGAAAGGCTGGAGATAAGCGTGATAGTCACGCAATATGGCGCTACTCGTTCCTGATATACCCCTGTATGAGTGTGTAAACAAGGCTTGCTATGCGTGTAAATGCAGGAAATGAATCTATTATACATAATGCGCATTGAAATGAAATATCCTACAACAAAAATAACCCACTCCTCTTCTTCCCATGCGGATACACAATCAGCGCAGACACAAACAATCCCACCGTAATCCCAATCGCCGTCTGGATCATACCGAATCCCAAACTCGTCAGTGAACTCCCTGAGCTACCCCCAGAAGTATTCGCCGTCCCATTCTTCACGGAATACGAATACTCAATCGCCGACAGGATCGATCCCGACGACGCCATCCCCGACGGCACAAGCGTAAAGATCCCCGGAATTGTCGAGCTAACTGCATTCCCATGCCAAACGCGACTATACAGATTCGCCAGGAGTCCAATGGTGAACGCACCAACTGTATTCGCGACCTCAGACGAGGAGCCTAGTCTCTGCGTGCTAAAGTAGTTGGTAACGTATCCCGCTGTCCCGATCAATATCATGACGGGCGTGCGCCGGAGTTTGGACTGGTTGATCAACGATGCAATGAGACAGTAGACTGCGACAAAGGGGAAATGTTCCGTATACGGGCTTCCCCAGACGGATTGCCTGGCGCAGGTTGTGTCGCTGGTTGCGTTTGAATCGATGGCGCCGTAGATTGTGGTGCCGACAGTGACGCCGTAGCCGAGGAAGAGGGAGTAGATGATTGTGTAGACGAACCGGATGGAACCGGCTATCATCTGATGGGATTGCAGTTCCAGACTGCTACTCAGGACGGAGAAACCGGGAAGAATCAGGGCGATGGATGATTCCGTTATTGAGGCGTAGCAGAATATTGGGTCCGTATGGCCGGGGAGTCTGATACTGCCAAATGCACGCACGATGAACGATACCAGGATTGCTGCAGAAACTTCAAAGACGTTGGCATATAGAGGAGAGCGAGGGGCGAGAACAAGCTGCATAAACCCTACGCAGCATCCCAAGAAAAAGACAATAGGCATGTCGATAGGCCGCGCAGAGAACGCAAATGGCCCTACAGCAGCGGACCCAAGTCCATAGAGCAGAATCACCAGCCACCGATTATACCGCGGTTTGCGATCCATCAATCCTGTGGGTTCTGAGATAGCCGTCTGCATGTCCACCATATCATGGGTAACCCGTTTATAACAGTGATGGACGTCCTCGAGGCGTCCGAGATCGAGTCCCTGAGGCGCGCGAATGAGTTTCACCTCCGCAGTGCGAGTCACTGGATCGTCAAAAGACATGATCATGCAGCCTGGTAGATACATGAATTGGGCCTTGATGTCTAACACCTGCGCCGTCATCTGCATATACTCCTCGAGACGATGGGTGGGCGCCCCGTATCGCATAAACGCCCTGCAGAGCTGCATGATATACCGCTGTCGGAAGATAATTTCAGCAATGTGGACGGTCAATTTGACCTCTTGGCTTTGTCTATCGTTCTTCTTTCCTTTCTTTTTCTTCTTATTTTTCCTGACTCCATTTTGCTCTTTTGTATCATTCGTCTCGACTGTCTCTCCTAGGGATATTTCTGGGGTCGACAAGGCGGAAGAACCGATCTGGCCCATGTTCAACGACATCCGTACCAGTGAGGAAGTCGAAGCATGGTTAGACTTCTTGTGCCATTTCCGCGGCTTATTCTTCGCAGGCACAGCAGACGGAGTGGGCGCCAGCGTCGACTCCCTCCTATCCGACTCCGCAGCCGAGTACACACTATTCTGCCGCGAATGCATACCACGCAAGTGAAGCAAAGCGGATAGCACACCCCCAGGCAACGAAGGCTCCGGCGCCGGGACATTCCCCGCAGTCTCGACATCACCCTGAGGCTGCGGAACAAGCGTCGAGGCATCAGATGCCAATACCGACGCCGCTCCTCCCTGAAGACCCTGCACCAGCCTCTCCGCTTCAGCATGCACAGCTTCCTGGTATCGCGACGCAGTCAGCCCCTCCCCCTCCTGCGAGTTCGCGCGGAAGATAGCAGCCAGATGGTGATCGTCTGTTGAGCCTAGTTTCTCGGGGTCTACGAGGGACGCACCCAGGCCGGACGCGGTCTGTGCAGCTGGCCGGCCAAGCATGTCGGCGATGCGACCTGTATTCTCGCGAACATTGCGGACAACTCCCCGCAGGCGCTCGCTGCTAAGCAGAGACGTGGGCGCATTGGAGCGGACGTCATTCTCGGTGTCGTGGTGACTTCGCTGGTGGGCTAGAGCATGCGATGGAGAGTTTTCCGACAGCTGCTCTGGGTCGGCATCGTCTGTGTGGGGACTCGGGTTGCTCATTTGGCCAGGATATAGTCCGATAGGTTACAGCTGAAGTCGAACAAGGTTCAGAACAGACCAGCAGGATGGGGATAACACGAGGACAATGTCAGCCAGGCCAGGAGAAGGATGAAAAGAACAGCCGGATCTCCACATCATTGTGTGATGATCGCAGCCCGAACAGTCTGTTTGTGAATAAATTATGAACACATCTGGTGATTCAGTGGGTCTATACTGCTGTTCCTGTCAAATTGCCGTTTAACGCGTGGGCCACGCTCGGCAGTCGGCAACAATCAGCCTGTCACTGCCAATAAAATGCCGCCAGTCCTAACAAGCCTTGTGTTCCCTTGGCAGACCAAGGCTTGGCTGCCATGTCATAGTTCATTATATCTATGCTCTTAATTCCCATGACACTTTGAATGTGGACAATATCATTTAGTCTCCCAGTGTTGCTGTACCCGAAGCCCTAATTGTCGACATTGACGATTCCAGTGAAGGGGAAGTTCTTCACCTCGCATATCAATGTGGAAGTGGCAAGGTCGACATTCACCGTTTGTACAGTAAACGAAGGCTTCACCATCGA